>BGPR01012224.1:15596-42472 GCA_013235015.1 Araneus ventricosus
AAACATATCGTGGAAGCTTTGATTTCTCCCCTTAGGATATATGAAACTAAATATTGAATTCAAATGCGTTTTACAACGACAAAGCTTTTATCAAAATATGGATCAAATTTATGACAATAAACTTGACTAATGATAAAGTCAGATTTTTTTATTCTTTCCTATATGCTTGTTATTTCGTAAAGATTTCAATTCTCATTTATTTCAAACAATTTTTTTATTCAATAATATGGTTCATACCAATGTTTCTTTATTTATATTTTTATCGGATTTCAGCTTACGATGTTTTATAATGTGTAAAAGAAATTAGATTCTAGAAATATTATGGAAAGTGAGGTTAATTAAATTAGTTAAAAAGGATCTGGACGTATTTATTTTTCTCTCTCTCTTATCAAGTTAAAAAATAGTATTTGATTCATTCTGTCAGATAAAGTCACTGACACTTAATATTCCTCACTTTTCCTTTCAATTATTAATCATCAACCAAAATAAAAATAAAGAAAGTGTTAATTTGAAACGATTTATATCACGTAGAATTAAATTTCATCGTCAATAGAAATTGTAAACTTTGAGGTGACTTAAAATCCAATATCACCGAAATATTCATTAAATCAAAAAAATTAAATGTGTTATTATTTAAAGTGCAGAAAATTCACTGCCATGTATTAATGACAAAATGCGTCTATGAAAACGGAACGACTTATTATTAAAAAGGAAAATATTAGGTTAATAACTTGTTTGGGATATATATATTCTTTGTTTAAGTACCTGGTAATGCCATTTTCTTATTTTACAATTTACAGCTTATAATGCGTATTACAGTCAATTCAATCAAAATTTTTATTGATTCAAAAAGTAGAAGATCAAGAGCAAAATTTATCTTATAAGGTAACGAAATTACCATATTTAAACTATTTTTGGCGGCAGATATATACGGGCTATCTTGAATAATGCGTCTTTCCCTGGCGAAGAGAAGAAGTGAGGTCAAGTGACACACGCCCAGCATTCTCTCATAAATAAATAAGAAGAGCTGATCAAACATTCCGTCCGCGAAAACGCGTCGAGATCTAATTATTTTTAAAAAATCACAACGAAAATACAAAAAAATCGTTATTTTGTAAAATTCCTATTCCGGAATTATTTTTTGTCTGACGGAAGGAATGAGATATTGATCGGAATCCATGTTTTTTCATATGCCCGCCTCCAATTTATAAACGCATGAAGCAAGATGCACTGCATACATGAAATCTCAAAGTTAAATCTCACTTGGAAAAAAACATTTTTATTAAAAACCCTATTTGAACGATTTTGATTTCCCTGTTTATTTGTATCAATTACCAAAAACAGCACACAACGCCATCCATATTGCAATGCTGAGGAATCTATATTGTATTGTTCATACTTTCAACAATGCAAGAGAAACCCGCAATTAAATTTTTGTTTAAATAATAAAAACGATTTGAACTGCGTTGCAATAATGAAAAGTATTGTTGTAAATTAGTTTTTAATTAATATCTTTTTTACTAATTAAAATTTCGGAATTTAAAAGGTCGAAATGGATTCCTTGGATTATTCCCCATCTTTTGGTACTTTCGGATAGGTTCTCAGTTCAGAGGTTCGTGAGAAGATAGAAGGACATACATATATACGTTTGTTTACCTTCGATTTTAATAGAATAGATAACATCTTCGAAATAATGCATATTGTAGTACCTACAGAGATGATTCTTAGGGTATATTTTATCTCCACGTCGAAATCTGTTCTCGTTTCATGGTCGGGAGAAATAAGATCCATCGAATTTAAAAACTATGCTAGGAATTTTCCTTCTTTTTTTTTCAGATGGTTGGACTTAAAATGGCGTTTGACTTTTCTGGAATTTCTTCAAATATGGCTACTCTAAATATCGCTTATTCAATATGGGTGTTGCACATATCGGTTTGTAACTATATATACCAGTAGAAAATTAACCATATATATTGTTATGATTCCGACGAGTTAGTGGATTGAATGGACTTTAGTCAAGATGGCGCAGATCGAAATTTATTTGCAGCTGCATTTACAAATATTTACTCTTAACAAAGCAAAAACAATCCAGTCTTTAAAAGAGTACAACAGTTCAAAGAATCACGGAAAGAAATGACGGGAGGCTGTCTTTTCAAATAGTCGCTGATATTAAAGGCGTAGGACTACTTTACTCGCGTGACTCTTTTGTTTCTCGTAAGTTTTTAAGTTTAAATAAGTTTTTTTGTAATTTCTTTTGTTACCCTTTATCTCTAAAATAAGATATTTGTTATGTTTTTAACATATGTAGTTACCGAGATGTAGAGAATCGAGGCACCAATTCACGCGTATTTTTGCCCAACTTTGCGACTCAGTAGTAGATGAACTACAATTCCGATTTTCAAATTTTTTTGTAACTTCTGTTGTTACCCTTTATCTCTAAAGTAAGACAGTTATGTTTTCAACATATGTTGTTACCAAGATATAGAGGGTCTCCCATACCAAGTTTTGTGGCGTTTTGGCGTGTGAATCAGTTTCCATCCTGAGACCACAATGGGAGGAACGTAATCCTACGTTAAAAACTCGAAACAATACGCCACAAAATGACTTAGTAACTCTGCTAAATTCAGCAGCCTAGTCACCGACGATCGCGAGTTACCCTCACTCGATCAAAGCAAAGCAGCAACTGAACTTATCGCGAGTGCAGCAATGCTTTATATACTCTCGGGAATATTCTCGAAAAGGTAGAAATTTCGTGATGCCAAGTAGCCTACATATGCTGCCAAATTAGTTGCCATGTCGCCAAAAACCTCTCCAAGTCGTTAAATTGACAGAATTTGTAACAATATAGATTATACTTTGATTGCTTGTTATTTACAATGATTTGTCCGATTTCCTTCTAATATGCCAAATTCAGGAGTTCAGTTTCAACAACAAAAATCAAAATTTTCTCTGAGAATTTTATTTTTACAGTTGTAACAGAAAATCAATTTAATGTTGCCTGTTTGTGTTTTGGAAGCTCCTGAGGATAAGTTATATGGTCGAAATTTCGCCAGTTAGATTTAATTTCCGCAGCTATGTAATCGTGAACAAAACAGCGTTTTAAAAATTCCCAGTCTTATTGTTAACTGTACATAAGAATGTGTGTGTATTGCAAAAACTACAATAAGTCGAATTCTTTGGAAACTTGACTTGCTATTATAAAACTTAGTTTGATAAAGATTCACGATTGGAATTGTTTCTATAATATTTTCAAAAAGCAGTCATTTCTAAAATTATATTTTTTTAGATACGGTTCTCTATTTAAAAATCTGTCAGAGAATGATGGTTTCAAACTTGATTATCTGTTACCTCTAACTCTCTGAATACTAAGAGTTCGCAAAATCTGAGTACAGTTGTATATGGAGGTTTGTTTACTAACTGATCTGTGGAATGGATTCGTCCTCCAAGTTCCCCCTTTTCTCCTCACTACGGTTGGTTAGGGATATGAATGGCAGGCCTCTTATGACAGGCCCTTTAATGACCACTCTCCCAACTGCCCCCCCCTTTTCGGAACAGCAACCGGCCGCAATCCGCCCCACTAGTATAGAAGTTGCATGGCCGGTTACTGCCGGCTTAGAAGTCTGAGTGCTAAGGTGTGATTTACGTCAAATATTTACAGACATAAATAATGTGAGAACTTAAGGAATGTTCTTCATCAAACTAGTTTTCTTATTTAAAGTTAGGGTGTCATCTTCAATAGCTGATCAAGTTTGCGATATCCTTCTCCAGAAGTCCATAATGTAGTTTCTAATGCAGAAGTTAATTAACTTGTGTTTCTCAGGGTTTAGGTGGTTTCAGTATTCCTTTGGTTATTGGTAGTTTTTAACATAAATAACTAGTACACTAAAAATCAACTACTGATCTAAAAGAAAAGAACCAAACGAACAGGTACAGCAAGGTAATGAAAGTGTTTCCCAAAATTTAAAATTATATAAATTCCAAATCCTTACTAAAAATGTTTAAGGAGATAATAATAACCAGAGAAACTAAATTCGTTATAAAACAAAAAACTAAACTCGTTACAAAATCAGTTACTTATGCAGCAGTAAAAAGTCAAAAGAACAGGAATAGGAAGGCAGTGAAAGTGCTTTCAATATATATAAAATTCCAAATCATTACGTATATAGAACGTATATTTATTAAGTATAAAGACGCTTTCTAAATAAGATTTACTATTTCTTGTCTGCCGATGGGTCATATACGAAATTTCATTTATAGATACTTTGAACACCCGCTATTTTGATTTTTTTTTCATTAGAAAATTACTGAAATGCAGTGTCATCTGTCGTAATCAAAATCTATCACAATTAAAAATAACGAGACTTTTGTGCGTAAAAATTTTAATCCAAGTTTCAGACCTAAACATACTAATTGGATTAAAAATCTGAAATAATGATCATATGTAAAGGCTCATCCATTACCGGGCAAATACACAATTCCCTTCCCATTCTCAGAATACATCTAGCTGCACATAGGTTCGAAGTAATAAGTAATCACAATAAAAAATCAGTAACCTTCATGTGATGAAGTAACTTTTTTTAAAAAAGAAAACGTCATTTAATTTTGATTTTTTTTAAATATTAAACTACATATTAGTGTTTTAAAACCCTCGAAGCGTTTTACGCGTATTTTTACGTTTCTCATATTGAGTTCAAAAGCAGGTATTCATCTTCGTATGCATAATTTCTTCAACTAACATGGAAGAAATATTCTTAAGGCGACACGGTACCATCTAAACATTTTTTTTTAATTTTAATATTTGGAATTTCATTTTAATTGTATTTTATGTAAAAAAGAACTCAATAGCTGTCTCGCACAAAAAATTTTGAATTTTTTCTAAAGTTTTTATGAAATTTAAATTTTTTAAAAAAATTTTAGCTTTTTAAAAATCCCTAAGGCTTTTTTAAATATGCAGATATTTTCACAAAATTTTTTTTCCAGGTAACTAATAATGTACTACATAAAACTTGCTATGGATTTCCTCCTGCTGATAATATTTAATTTATTATTATTTTTATTATTGTTTAACACACAAAAAAATTTCAAAAATGCATTAATTTTGACTTTGAACATTTTTAAAAAAATTACTATTCATCTTAGAGGTAATTCCATAGTAAGTTGCAGAAAACTTATATTTCAGAACATGTACCAAAAATTTCATACTCCTACTTCAATATTTAAAAAAGCCTTAGGCTTTCGAAAAATGGTATATAAACAAAAATACAACATGGAGAAATATGAATTTCAAACTTTCATTTCAGCAATAGTATGATATAAATCCTTAGAATAGCCTGTAACTTTTACAAAATGTCAATTAACTTATTATAAATTGTTTAAAATAAAAAATTGCAAAAATTTGTTAAAATAAAATATTATACTTGTGTAATGAATGTATACAGAAAAACAAACGAATGATCAATTTCACAAATCTTAATCATAACAATTTAAAAATATATATATATATGTATCTCAGAGCTGATTAAATGCAAATTTCGGCTACAAACATAAATTTACAACATATATAGAAATATAAACACCCTTATTTACATTATTTTAGAAGCCCTAATGTATCAAATATTGTAAACGAGCAAAAACGAAAAAACTCTAATTTAAAACTTTCATTCTTATAAAGAAAATTTCATTTATACTTATAAAAGGTATCTAATATATGCTACAATTGAAGAATTCCATTCAATAATTTGTTTAAATAAATACTTTAAAAGATTGCAATAATAATTTTCTTGTAATTTCATATATGGAATACAAAATATCACCGAATACAATTGTGCAAAATTTTGGTTACACTTTTAAAAACAGTTGATGTTCATACAAATTAAATTTTGCGGAATTTCTATTGTTCAATCAGTTATTAGAAACATAATGCATTTATTATTTTCATAAACATCCAATTTAAACATGCCCTGCTTTGTATGGAAACAAAATTCCTAATCACAAAACACTATTTCTTGTGTTTTCGGAGATCAAAACACAAAAATAAACTTTCAAAAATAGAATAACTCTTAAAACGCCACAGATAACTCGGATGTAAACAAAACAGAGTGACTTACTTCATTTCAGTTTAATTATACATTTGCGAGCTGCAGAAAAAATAATAATTCATTATTTGTGAGGCTCTGTTCTAGCAGACGATCTGAAAAGTGGGCGTGGCAACATTGTTTACTCTCCTATCATGCATCGAAAATTCTTCAAGAACTTAATAAAAAATACAGATACAGCTCTGGAATTTTAAAGACATATTTAGAATGAGTCAAGCTATGATATGAGACAATAAAAAAAATTTCGATATTTTGATGATTTTTTGGGTACTGTGTCGCCTTAAGATTTCAGAGACTTTATTAAACACAATAAAGATTCAATTATTCACATTTAAAGCAAATTTTTAAGATTTTAAAGCCAATACATCAAAATAGCTAACCGCTTAGAGGGTTAATTTTCGATAATCTATATAATTTTCGACATTATTTATTCAAATATGGCCGATAGATTTAAAAGCATGAACAACGTTCTTCGTATGCTGCAGCTTTTACAGATGAATCAGGAAACATGAGCGGTTTAAGTTCTAGAAGCATATATACCATTATCTGAAAAAATCTCCTTTCTATCTTTGATAATGTCCCTTTTTCCAGTTAAGACATATTCTATTGATTCATAGAGTATTTTTTCAGAACTATGCGAAATTCAGACTTTTCAAAACATGAGTGTAGAAATAGAAAGCAGAAGTTTGAAAATAACGAAAACAAAACGGATAAAAAATAGTCTAAAATTCCTGTTTAAGTTATTTGTCTCATTTCTGTTTCCTGTACAAATTTACAACATATTTGTTGCAACAAAATACCATATTCTTTTAAAAAATAAACATTAAGATCATGAAGATGGCTTTATAACATGATATTAAATAAAATCTTTAAACAATTTATTCATTTTCTTTAAATATTCTGTGAAGTAACATGAATTCAAATCTAATACGACTGCATGATTAGCATTTGTATTCGGTAACAATAAAATCGGACCTAATTGAGGGTAGCACATGTGATTCGTTGACGCCTTTAGGAACTTATTTTTCATATATCAGCTGTCTGGATTTTAATATTTGGGAACGCTCAAAACTATACGAGAATTTTGTCGCAATGTTATGTTTTGTTGTGTTTTGTTTGTCTTAATGTTATAAAAGCGAAAGGTTTATTTTACAACTTCAGTATACTTAGAAAGTTTGGAGTTGCATGCACTTCGTATTTAGATTCTAGTGACAAATATCTTTTGTTTGAAGAGAACTGAATAAACATTTCAATAAAATAAAACGTTTCAAATTTAAATGTTCTAATATATTTTTGTAATGAAAACCTTTTTTCAAACTTAAGCGATTAACACAACTCCATATCACTCTGCTATTTGCACTAGAATATAATTTGGGCGTATCTTTCTTTTAGAATACTAAATTAGAATTTCGCTACAGTTCCCGCCATCTAAAATTTAATTTCTTCTTAAAAGAAGTCGTCTGCTTGTATAGAAGGGATGCAAAACCGAAGCTGACTCTAAAATGTCCGGTGAAATAAAATCAGTGAAAATATTAATAATCTTTATAACATTTTTGACAGTTTAATTTGTGAGTTGACATTTCAACATACAATTTGAGGAGAAGAAACAATAAATTCGAGAACCAACTGAGAGAATAAACTTCCTGAATGTTTTGCCTGACTGCCAAACTTAATTACGTTTTAAGATTAAAATCTCTCCTATTTTTCTTGACATTTCAGGTAGGAAAAACGTCACTTATTCGAAAGTTTTAGATTAAAGAGTTGTATAATGAAAATAAGAAATTTACATAATATAAAGTTTATTTCAATTATTTTTAAAACATAATGTACCTACTAACTTGCGGAATAAAATAAAATTGATATACTTGTAGGATTTAAATACAGATTGTACTATAATAGCAAGGAATCGCAATGCAGTTTTGAACAACTTTCAATATACTATCTTACGTTGTTATTTTTCTCTCATTCTGTAGAAAAACCAAATATATTTTTTATTTTCAATTAAGCAGGAACTTTTTGAAAGCAAATATTTTGATATTTCTAATTATACATAAAAGTTCTCTGGTCCTCGTTAATAAACATAATAATAATAATTAATAAAAATAATTTGTTGAAAAAGTATAAACGCCAAAATTTAAATGCTCATTTTCGAAAACTTTCAACTTTTGATTCTGTGTTAAACAGTCAAAAGGAGAAAATTATCATTAGTTTCACATGCAACAAAGAAACCGCTAGAGAAGCCACTAGAAAATCACTTCAACAGTCTGTATGGTTTCTTTGAATTAAATTAAGTTTGCTTTCATTTTGCTAAATTCCCTGGATATAATTCAACAAAAGAGCGACATATAACAAATCTCAGAACAACGGTTACAAATTTCGCTCTCTTTTTAAAGAACTTGTCAAGAAAACAATAAGAAAGAAACTGCTTTTTAGCTAAAATAAATATATTTTTACATAATCCGGTTTCATCAAAAATGTAATCAATCGATTAAATTATGATCATTGGTCGATATTTCTTAATTGAGAAGAGTTTTAAGAAGTTTTTGAGAAGTCTTATCTTAAAATACTTGCTTGACAGAAATTTTTACCTCTCAAGATGACTTCATCTTTTTGTTAAAGATGTGGAATTTATCTTTACTTCAAAAAATTACAACTAAAAATAAAAATTCTTTAGTAAATTTTAATATGATTAAAAAATTATGAAAAAAAAGTAATTTTTTGAAATGACTGAAATTTTCGTAGTAAAGAAATAGCACAGAATTAATAAATACTCATTTTTTTGTTAAAAATTTTATACTCGTGTACTGTGATTTTTAAGAGAGATTTCTGAATCATCATTTGTCGAAATAGGGCAGAGTCGCCTGATTTGGACCGGTAACATAGCTTCAATTCTATTAAATATTTGGGTTGTAAAATAGGCAAGTTAGGTTAAAACTATAAAAAGGGGTGTATTATTTCATTTTTTGGAGAAAGTGTTGCGTGGTTCCAGTTAGAAAGGAAGTGTCTAGATTTAGGCATCGGCAACCTATTATTTTAACAAAAGACGAAAAGCCTTTACGCTGTAGTAATTTAGGTAAGAAAATTTGTTTTTATATCTTAATATAGGACATTTTTCCAACTAGAATTTGCTATAATCATTTCATAAAAATAGTTTAAAATTAAAGTTAGGGGAATTTTTGTTGTTGTTGTCCAAAGGTTGAGTAAATAGGACCATTAAAATGAATGGAATTGTGACATTATCCTGATTCCGGAGTTATCAATATAGCATATGAGGTGGTAAAGGTTACTGATGTAGCCCCTAAAGACATAAGTTCGTGCAAGGCATGATAATCACAGGCACAGTGATGGACGAGTACAATATCATAGCTACTATGAAGACAGAACTTCACACTATCATTAGAATATATACTTTCCTACTTCAGAAAGTTTCCTTCATTGTGACACAGTGCAGGTAACACAGTGTAGGTAACACAGTGCAGGTAACACAGTCCAGGTAACACATAATAATTCACACAACTTTAGAACGAAAACATATTTAATATAACAACAATTAAGTTAAAAGCATAAATTAAACTTCAAAATCATATGACCTTCCGCGGGCGATGAGATGATAACAAAAGTGAGAGACTGAACAGGTGGGAACATCGCCCTTAAATACTCCAGCAGCTTGCTTGCCATTGGTTGACGGATGACATCACCAAAGTGGGCGGGTTAGAAATGCATGAAATTGCAGTTTACGATACAGCTGGTGATGATGCCACAGGATAAACTCTGTGAATAACTCAGAAAGCAGTTTATGAAAACTTTTATTCCTTATAAACTGGAAATGGAACAAGTCAAAGCAATAAAACAGGAAAAGGAAAGTAAAGCCATCAAAAGTTGTATAAAAAATTACAAAAACTTAAGATACGTATAATTTTATATTTTGTGAGGAAATGAAGGGAGAAGAGGAAGTGATGCAGTGCGTACAATGCCATGCTTGGGTTCATGCATTGTGTGCTGGTGTGAATTTTTTTCTTTAACTGTACTTAAAAAAATGGTGATCCAATCTACGCAACCAGTGGTCATCCTTGATTGGACCGATGTCACATTTTTATTTTTTTTACTTAACTCTTTAATCCTGAGGCGACTTTTTTCTTCTATCTACTTTAAAACCGGGACTTTTTGGGAGGAATCGACAAGAATTGGACTCTCCCAACCTGGGTGGTCATTTACCCCACACACCACCCCTGCTATAATCTTCCCTTAAGGCGCACGGAGATGGGCTGTGGTTGGCAAGGATAATTGGACCCCCTACCACGCTTATCTCCTAAGCGATATCAGAAACTCAACTCCCCTCAAAAGAAGCCAACCGCCTCAGACCGGCCTTCACGCTGTTAAGGAGAATTTTTAAACCGCCCGGGACTGCCTCGCTCGGCGTGGGAGGGTTAAAGTGTATTTCATAAAAAGTTAATTGCACTGATCTAAGGAAAAAGAAATTACAAAAAATTTCCACTACTTGTTTCTGGTTAAAATTATTTCTCTATCACTGTACATTGAAAAAATGTCCAGATGATCCAAATTTGGCGACTATTCCCGTATAAGGAAAGATTTGTTGGCACAAATGTGGTGCATTTGTGAAGTTGATGTGCAGTATTTCAGGGTGACTTCTTCACATGGTTGACTTCTCTACAGATAATAGGATCCATGCTCCTATTTATTACAACGGGACATGACTTCAAGCTTTTAATTCTCCTTGTAATCTTTATAATCCTTAGTTTTACTCGAAAAACACAGCCTATTTTTTACTCTTACCAAATCAATGATATTTTACTACTCCGATCCAAGTCAGTTACTGACCTTGGTGTTACTTTTGACACTAGACTCGATTTTACCCAACATATTGATAACATTGTCTCTAAGGCCTACACTAAACTTGGCTTTATCAAACGTAGTACCATTACATTACACCATCTGCATCCCCGTGTTTAGAGCCATTTGGTTCCTTTCCGGTTTGGATGGATGGAGGTGAATTTATTTTTTAAGTAAGGACAAAAACAAATAAAAATGAAAAAGAAACATACACTGGACAGAACAACATAGAAAACAATACAAAATAGAAAAAAATACGTAGAGGGAAAAAAATCATAAGTAGCCGGAAGTGTGTGTCAGTTTGGGTGGATGAGGGCTCAATCATTATCCTCTACAATGAGATTGTTCTCATCATATATGAAACGCATTAGGAGTCGAAGTCGGGTTCTTGATAAGTTGTTCGTGAGAATGTTTTTCAACCACTGTAATTTAAATGACACTGTTGGAGTTTGGAAATGCCAGGAGAGGGTAAACCGACATTTTGTGGCATAGTGCATTGGATCTCCTTTTCCTCCGCACGAGCAGTTGTCATGTGTTGGAAGATTGAAGCGATGAAGATATGAAGGGAAAGACCAGACATTTCTCCGGTGTACTTGTTTTGAAGGTTTTATTTTTCACAATTGTCCGCTCGGGTCTTGAGTACTGTTGTCTTGTCTGGGACCCTTACAATAAAAATAAAATTAAAATTATAGAACAAGTACAAACTAGGTTTTTGCGTTACTTATTTTACAGAACAAATCACTATTATCAGCAAAACTTATCCTCATCTCTTTATGTCTCGTCTTAAACATTTTGAACGCTCACTAACACCTGCAAACACAACACAATCCTGCTGTAATGGCGTCAGTGGACAGACAATGAACCAGAGACACGTGTGCACATGCACGGAACTGCGACGCTAGCGCTGCGGTGGCGGTAGAACGAAACGGTACTTACTTTCCGGACACGTCTCGTGTTTATTACAACGTGACATGACTTCAAGCTTTTAATTCTCCGTGTAACCTTCATAGTCCTCAGTTTTACTAGAAACACACAGCCTATTTTTTACAATTACCAAATCAATGATATTTTACTACGCCGATCCAAGTCAGTTACTGACCTTGGTGTTACTTTTGACACAAGATTCGATTTTACCCAACATATTGATAGCATTGTCTCTAAGGCTTATACTAAACCTGGCTTTATCAAGCATAATACCAGACATTTCTCCGGTGTACTTGCTTTGAAGGTTTTATTTTCCACTATTGTCCGCTCTGGTCTTGAGTACTGTTGTCTTGTCTGGGACCCTTTCAATAAAAATAAAATTAAAATTATTGAACAGGTACAAACTAGGTTTTTGCGTTACTTATTTTAGCGAACAAATGGCTATTATCGACAAGACTTATCCTCATCTCAATTATGTAGCATCTTTGGCATTCACAGTTTGAGGGTCCGACGTGATCTTTCTTGTCTTTTAATTTATCATAAGAAAATTAATGATGCCATTGATTGCAGTGACATATTGAGCCGTATCACTTTTTCTGTGCCGCCTAGAAGTCTGAGGAAGAGTTGCTTATTTGTAAATGTATTTACCAAGTTTAATTACATACGTAATTTTTCTATTTATAAATTTTACAAGATTTTTATCAGGTACTCTGATGATCTTGATGTGTTTAATATGCCTTATGGTGTTTTAAAGACTGAATGTTTGTGGCTTTTGTGTTCTTGAAATGTTTTTATTTTGTGTGCTTCTTAAAATCGTGTTGTGTTTTTAGTTATTCCTGTGTCTATCTGTTGTTTTTATTAATCTGTATTTTACGGCTATTTTAGTGTTTGTTTCTGTATCATGCATTCTGTAATTGGAGTTTATTCTGTAGTGTGAATTTGTAAATCTATATATATATATATATATATATATATATATATATATATATATATATATATATATATAAATCTATATATATATATATATATATATTGTGTACGCTTCAAAAACTCAAAAAGTTCTGCATCGATTTAGCTCAAATTTTGACACGATATACAACCCTCTTCAAAGATTGTTTTTATCTATTTCTTGCGTCAGTAGCACACCTGCGACCGCAAGAAAACATCTTTTTCAACGGACATTAGCGCTACTTGCCAATAGATGGCGATGTTAACAATAATGATCTTATTCCCTTGCGTCGCACTGACAAATTCGCAAACGTCGCAACAGATTTGGTTCGTTATCAACGGAATGAACGCGAGAGGGTCAGGATAGCTGGAACACGTACCAAAAGAACAGCAGATCTTGCATTCCGGTACAATCCAGCTGTTGATTATAGTTCAAGTCGACATGTCTGTACCTACTGTCAGGATCTAAAGTTCAATAATGAAAGTTCCTCATTTCTCATCCATACAACCATAATGCGCCACAGCGAAGCGTGACAGTGTCCAGCTAGTAAATAAATAAATTTTAACATAAATAAATAATATAATTTTTTGTAACAAAAATCTATGTTCTTATTTTTTAAAATTATTCTTAATACTTTTACAGAGCATTGCGGACGCTTTCATGCTTGATGCAATAAATTACCTTCCTATTTATCTAACCTACTCGAATCACCGGAATCCAAATGAAAAATAAATAAAATTCGCTACTTTAATTTCTAGAACATTCAACCTTACACATGAAATCAAATATTACGAGGGCCGTTCCGAAAGTAAGTTTTGACATGTTTTTCTACAAGGAAGCTTTATTACAAGCCGAAACATACAATGGCATAACAAAATTAAATACTTTTGGCTATTGTGCCACATATTTGCCCCCGCCATTTATACATTTGTTGTACCGTTAAATCAATTTCAAGAAACCGTTCTAGAAAAAAATGGTGCCTAACGGGCGAAGAGAGTTCTTCACAGCCTCCGCACCACGTCATTGCTTCGGAAGTGACGTCCAATAGTGCTGACTTCAATGCAAGAAAGAGGTGAAGATGGGTGACGAAGGACCTCACGGTGGTCACAAGACTGTAAGAATGGCAATAAGCCTCGAGGGGTTTTGTTCTTGGGCGATAATGCAAGATCCCACACAGCAAGGGACACAGTCGTCGCCTGGGATGGGAGAGATTGGATCTCCCGTCCTACAACCCCGACCTTGCACCATCAGACTTTCACCTTTTTTCTGAATTGAAATCAGCACTATCGGGAAGTCACTTCCGAAGAAATGATGAGGTGCAGCCGGCTGTTAAGAACTTCCTTCGCTCGCTAGGCACCATTTTTTACTAGGACGGTTTCTTGAAAATGAGTTCACGGTACAACAAATGTATAAATGTAGGTGGCGAATATGTGGAAAAATAGCCAAAAGTTTGTATTTTGTTATGGAATTGTATGTTTAGGATTGTAATAAAGCTTCCTTGTGAAAAAGAATGACGAAACTAACTTTCGAAAATTTTCTCGTATTTCCAAAACCTTAAATTGCTCTCGAGCAAAAATTTCCGAAACAAAATATCATAAAATGAGTTAAAATACTTCGCTAATAATCATGACTCTTTATAAGCAATAAATATCTCCTCCAGCCTATTAAATAGAATAACTCCGAAATCCTATATCAACCTTCTATATGCTGAAACTGAAAATGGTTTTGGATTATAGAAGCATTTCATTACCGAACAACAGATTATGAGTAATGCTTCTATTCTGAATTAGCAATTGATTGCTTTCATTTTCTATCACAGATAATGAAAAGGAGAAACAAATTCCTATTTTCGTAAGATTAATTCGAGTTCCAATTGAAGGCTTCTGTACTGAAACGAAGTTATTTATACTTTCTCAAATTTAATTAATTATTCCTAATCTTCGTGTTTATACGATAGCAAGGTTAAGAGACGAAATTAAGAATGTTACCCTGATGTAGTAGATTGCAAAATAAACAGTTTAATACTAATGTTAATTAAATAACCTTTTATATCTCTCCGAACTTATCAGTGAAAACATGATTGTTTAAATTCAGGTTTCATTCTTGTATTGAATTCTCTTGTATTTAGTAAATAAAGATTTTAATAGAGCGTTATCCTTTTAATGAATAGGAAGTACATATCAACGTTAAATGTCGAAACTTTACATCATCAAGAAATTCAGAATTTGTTCTTCAGTTAAAGACAACATTTTAAGAAGGATCTTTATTTTGATCAAGTGTGAAGTTCTACAAAAGTTCAAAATGTATCGTATTTGACCGCTAATTTATTTAAACACTCAAGTGAATTTAGTTTGAAAAACAATCATGTTAAAATTATAGAATTTTGAATTCTGAAATAATGGGGAAGGATGCCTTATTTAGACTAGCTAAACATTTTTTAACGTGCAATGATAGAAAAGTGTTATATTCAAAATAATGTTATTAACTTTTTAAGAAATGCACTTTAAATAAGTTTCACGTTAAAATTGCGCTATCAGTCCAATTAAAGACATTATTTCTCAAATTCAAATACCAATTTCTTGAAGCACAATTAAAACAAAATATTTTCTGACCCTCAAATTCACATTAACACACGATGTATGAACCCAAGTTTGTTATTTTAGACACTTACATATCCTAGTCTGTCCTTTTTGAACCAACAAATCATGTATTTCTAGTCTGTTTATTATTATTACAGTTTTATTTTTTTGCTCTGGGTTGTAACAATTTATGAGTATTACTAGTTTTTATAATTGCTTCCAGGACGAAACATCTAATTCGAGAAATCTATGGGCTTAATTGTAGATGGACCTAGATGTGTGTTTGGACCCGTCCAATTTAGAGAGCTGTTAGAAAGTTGCTGGCCCAATCTGAGCGTCTTTCATAATTGTATAAAAATTCACCTACTATCAAAGTTATTTTAGTAAATTGTAACCAACAAGTTTCCTTTCTGAAGATATTAATAATATGATAGCCCAGATCCTCCAGTAACGCTCTGACGTCACCAACAATAAAACTCGCGCCATAACCCTGCGAGACGTTAAACAGCATTATTTCATTGTTAGAGAACCTAAATTTCAGTCATTTTAAATTTAAAAGAGTAATTGTCGTTCTAATTTCAAATTTAATACTTCTAAAATAGTGAAATAAAATTTTCTATCTATTGATATAAAATTCATCTCGCTATGATCCATAGTTAACATTAATCCTATATTTCAAATTAATTTCCGTTTTTTAATAGAAAGTAGTAAATTACGTCAGTGGTATATAATGCGGGGGATATAGTTTGGACGCCAAATTGTATCTGAATGCAATCGTGGCGATTTTGTTTTCTTGCCAAGAATTAAATTAGCCACCAGTGACGTGAATCTACCATTCGTTCTCAACCGCCACCAGATCCCGTTAATTGCAGCTTACGCGATGACTATCAACAAATCGCAGGGACAAATTTTCGATCATGTTGGAATTTACCTCGATGAGCCTGTCTTTTCACATGGACAGCTCTATGTTGCACTTTCAAGGTCTAGTATTCCCAATCACGTTAAAATTTACACAAAGACATCTGAAGTACAAAGAAAATTATTAAACCACGAAAAATACTTCACACGGAATGTTGTTTACCAAGAAGTTTTTGAATAAAAAATATTCAAATAAAAAAAAATATTTCTTGTCATAAAACATGTTTATTTTATTTGTTTTCAATCAATGTTAAGCATTTCTCTCGCATTTATATCTATTTAAACACGTCAAATTTGACGGGAAATCTCTCGAATCAAGAGGCAATTTGCATCTGTCATATCATGACGGGTGATTTTCTAGTTATAACATATTTTGCTACTTCTCTTACAACATCCTAAAGATTATTAGTCTTTTATCAAAATATTTAATTGATGTCATCTAAATGTAAGCACTTGTTCATTAACTCCAACCATGTTGCGCTTTGCCATAAAAATGATTGAGCAAACGACATTCACATTGTTGCGACATAAGTTGATATTTTATGGACCAAATATTTAACAGAAATGAGATTCCGATAAAGGCTAAATCTAGGTGACAGTTCAAATAAGGCAAACTTCTCTATAAACAATTATGAAATTCTAACTGTAATAACCTCAAATATCGGAACAAATTTGGGATAATTTTTCAGAAAGCTTTTTGGTCACCTTTTGAGCACAAATTGATTTGCCGATTGTACCATTTTATTGGAATCTAGATGATTTGGTGTGGTAACGGTGATATCGACAGTATGTCAAGAAAATGAGATATTGTTGTCATCTGAAAAGGGGTAATAATAAGATTTTGGTTTATGATTTGAGATTTCCCAGAAAATATTTTATGAAAAAGCAGCTTTAGGTAACCTTATTTCCATAACACCAAATTTTTCAGCATAATATCCGTGCATTAATACAGTTATTAACTTGTAGAAATAGGATGGATCCTTTCATTGTAAGGGAATTGATTAAGCTGGTAGTTGCTGAATAAGCAAAAAATTATTATCCATAATTTAAATAGATAGAGGGTTTTTTAATTATGTTTTCATACCTTTTAACCCTATTATTACGATTTGAGCGATTTCAGGATATTAGGTGCATATCATTTAAATCGGTAAATATTCTAACTATTAATTATCGTTTAAATCGATAAATATTCTAACTATTTAATTATTTAGCTTTATTTTAAACGAGATGAAATAATTAAATTTATCTCGATATGCCAGATTTGATAAACTCTCTAATTTCTGTGAAATATAGTTTTAATTTATTTACGCAAACAAGTTGAATCTTGAATATTGGATATTGAAAACACATTTTATTACTTATGCATAAAAACTAGATTGACCGTCATGAAGTATTCGACTTCAAACATATTTGAAAAGTATTCATATGATTCTCGATGTATCTTATTGGAATGTGTTTTTAAACATAATGCACTCAGCATTTTAAAATATTTACTTTCACTTAACACGACTGAAACCTTTGCAGGAAATATTCACATACAAAACATATGTTTCCAAAAAACATTAGAGTTATGTTGCCTGTTATTTTCTTTACCTTGACAACCTTAAATTTAAAAGGGTGAAAGGATGTGATGAAGAACTCCAAAGATTCAGAACTTATTTAATAAAAATAAATTCTCATTCAAAACCTTTAGAAGACAACAGTGAAGTAACGGACGGGATCCACGATTTCAATTATTTTGAAATAATGATAAATTTGAAATCCATCCATAATTTAGTGTCTGAAATTTTATATTAATTAATGTAAACCATAATTAAACTCAGTAATACAACGATGAGACATTACCAAAATACCTATTTTGAAATATAGCTGACAATGCAAACATTGCAGTAAAAAATGCTAATTCTGATTTTTTTTAAAAATTAACTTGCATTAAAAATAACGTTTTATTTGTTGTTATTTCCATTTCACTTAGCAAACTTATCTCATTTAGGTGCAATATTCATCAGTAAACCCGAAATCATTTAAAAATGGGATTTGGAGGTGAATAACGGGGATTGTTCCTTAAATGTTGATCCTATTGATTTCTGTGTCCAATTGCAGCAGTGCATCTGGACGCAACAGATAATGACCTCTTGAATAATACTATTTCATGAACACAAGCAAACTAAATATTTACTCATTTTTAGCAAGATTTTATTTCTTCATTAGTAGGAGAGGAAGGCTGAAGGATTGGATGGTTATTATCATATTAAAATGTAGATTAAATATAAATCTTTTAAAAGTTTTGCTTATTGCAGCAGGCAAATTGTTGCAGAGTGTCGATATCATAAGGCATTGAAAAATTTACAATCGTTATATTTTTAGGTGTTTTGAATGTTAATATTTGTATATATAAAGAGAGACTAACTTTATGGAATATTTTTCAAGGTTTTGTATGATTCCTGCTCCGTGACTGGAATCTCAAAATGTAATTTAAAAATAAGATTTGAATATTTTTCCAAGTTTTGTATGATTCCTGCTCCGTGACTGGAATCTCAAAATGTAATCTAAAAATAAGATTTGAGTATTTTTCAAGTTTTGTGTGGAGAGTTATGTTAGTACTGCAACGTGGGATAGAATTTTGTGACAGCTACCACAAAGAAAGTCTCAGAAAAGGATATTTTACAAAAACTAACTTTCTAGAAAAATCTGATTTCATAAAACTTATCATGTCAAAGTCATTCAAGTTAATTAAATGTTATATATTTCCCTCACAATGTTTTGGGACTAAATTCCCATTTTTGCATTCTGATTTTTCAAATATTAAAAATATTATTCGTGCTTGTTTTTATCAACATGTGTATTTTTTTAAATGTATCTTAATAATTCTCACTGTAGTTTCTTATAGCAGTACAAGAGCAAAAAGAAATAATTTTTAACATGAAATGAATTCATATTGATATAATTACATTGAGAGATATAAGAGATGGATCTCACAATTTTGGAGCTTGATCAGATGAGGAGTTGCTAACTCACTTCCGAAACATCCACACCAGCGTGTAGAAACTGGAACGGGTCAAATTATTTAAACCCGACTCACATACCCTTTGGATATTTGATAGAATCATATCTCAAGCCATCCATTCTATATTCTCAAATCCATGTCTAAGTCACCAGATAATTAATTGCAGGCAGTCCAAAGACTCAATTATTCACGAAAAGGTAAATAGATATGGAAAAGATTCCGTTATTGATTTCTGTTATAAAAGAGAAATTTTTTTAATTAGCTCAACAAATATTTCGGTATACATTCTCTTAAGCAATTTAAAACTTATTTTGTGTCTTCATACATTCCCAACACAATCAAAGTCCCATGAAAGCTTCTATACTGCTTTCTCTGAATTTTTTATCGATATTAAAAGGCTCATTATAAATGTTTCATTCTTCTGCAAAACTTACAAATTAAATACTTAACTGAAGCAAAACTGTTTTAACGCAGATTTTCAGATTCTAACTCAGTCCTGCATTTATACTTCATCTTCATGCAAAATCTTAGCATTTCATGCAATAAAAAGAGTCATTCTTCAGAGAAAACACATGTAGCATGTGGCACGCAGTGAAAAAACATTTTAATATTTGGAAAAATTCATTTATTAAAGTGATGAGAGTGATAAATGCGTCAATTAAATTGTATTGTGTCGTATTAGTTTCGTTTAATAAGCTAATAAAATATTAATATTAAACCTAAAAACATAAATCATTAAGAATACAATTTTAATAAGATACAACCAAGGCTTCTGGAGTGCGCAGAATGCTGCAAGAAGCCAAGAAAACATTGAAAATACAAAAAACACCTAGAAAACGAAAATTCTTTAAAAATTAAGATTGAACAATAAATGAGCTTAAGGAATCCACTAGATGAATTTATCAAGGCGTCACTCAACTCAGAGGATTTAAAAAAACAGGAATACTTTTCTATATGAGAGAGAAAAATAAAAAAACATTAAAAAAGAAAACAAGAAAATATATATAAAAAACAGAAGAAGTAAATAATAATGATAACAATACACCTTTCTGCGTTGTTATCATTATTGTGTGTGTCTGTGTGTTTCCTTCTTGTTTCTTATATATATTTTTTCTTGTTTTCTTTTTTAATGTTTTTTATTTTCTATCATTTGTATTTGTATTTTATTAGAATTTGCTGCATTTGCGCCATTCTGTATAATACAAAGAGTTTTTATTAATTTTTAATTAATTCTTAATTTTAATGTCTTTTGTTAAATTTTATTAATTGTAACTGTTATTTTTGTATGAGATTCCGATAAAAGCCAAGTAAATTTAACAAGAATTTCTCTATAATCTCATGTGACTCAAATCATTCCGAAAATCAGAAGAAGAAGAAGGTCAAGTGATACTCAAATAAATAGGTCCTTAATGCCAATTAGTAGAAGTAAGAAGGACAAAAAACTTATATTCTACTACTAGTAGATGCGACTTGCACACTCGTTTTGAAAATGGGGACGATAAACTATAAACACAGAAAAAGGACGCTACCAAAAAGAAAATATAAACGAGCTAAGCTCCGTCTATTGAGAAATACTTAAATTAAAATCCTCCATACATTTATAAATAAAAGATGTTTGGCCGCAGAAATTGACAGGAAAATTGTTAAATTGTAGGTTTTTAAACAGACAATCATTATTATCGCAGATTTCTTTAATTGCCTTTCTTACTTCTACTAATTGGCATTAGGGACTTACTTATTTAAGTACCTCTTGATTTCTTCTTCTTCTTTTGAATTTTTGAGATACTTTGGGTCACATGAGATTCTAGTAAAATTCTTGGGGAATTTACTTGACTTTTCTCGAAATATCATACAGAAAGGTATTCCTGTTGTTTTTTCAATCATCCCAGATGAATGACTCCTTGATAAAGTCCATCTGATGGATTCCTTAAGCTTATTCATTGTTCAGTCTTAACTAGAGGTCATCCAGCTGTCGAAATTCGACCGTAATTCATTAAATTTTTGAGTTTGAACGTTATTGAGGTTATTTTTTTGTTTAAACAAAAAAAAAAAAAAAACGGGCGATTAAAAATATAAATGTTGTCTGACTGTTGACCACAGACTTTTATGTGTTTGACATTCAGTATGAACTTAAACAGTGAATGTTTTATTTTATTTAATTTAATGTATTAGTAATACATACTATGTATAAATACCTTAGAGACATTCTCTACTCTGTGCGACTGTTTCACCACAGACTAATATGTGTTTAACATTGACAGATTTAAATCATCCGCATTTTGTATTTTACTCCGAAGAGTTTTTTTATAAATAATCTAAATAAACTCCTCTTGGAGTGGATTTCACTGCGGGGGGGATTAAATCAATTACAAATCATCCACTCCGCATAAGCTCCTCAAGGGAGGCCAGGCCCAGGAACAAACAGGAACCAGCGAGTGCAACCTGCGACAACATCGACGTAGTGCAATAGGATAGCCATCTGTGTCTAACAATCAGCAAACTCCGAGAAACCGACACATAGCCGCAAAATGGTGAAAATTTCCTATAAGTTGTATCAGAATTACATAAATTTCATCTTTCTGCACTCCTTCTCCATATGAACTTTAACTATGCCAAATCTCACACTCCTCCGTGAGCGCAATTTGCGTAAAAAGGGGTACAAAGTTTTCTCTTCACGTATTAATATATAGATTTCTAAAGAATTTTCATTTTGTTAGGTGTTTTCTGTATTAGTTTAGTATAGTTTATTAACACCCCGTTTTAAAGCACGATGAGGGGATGTCTCTGGACTGACCTCGTATTTTTCCAACAGTTGTCAGATAACGAGTACACCAATTGAGCTTCCACGCCACATCATCAGGAAGGCACTTTGATCCTCAGCGTCAGATTTAAAATGCACCTGGCCTTCATACACACCGAATATTTGGTGGAATAAGTTTTCAAAACTGGAACTCTCCTGCCTAGAAGCTGAGACCTTAACACTATACCACTGCAGCTCCGAAAGCAACGAGGAGTTTAAGGAAACTTAAATTAATAGCTTAGATATAATAATTAATACTTAAATTAATAGCTAAGTTATAATAATTAATACTTAAATTAATAACTTAGTTATGATAATTAGTAGCTTTACTACGACCGTGAAAAAATTATATTTAAAGAAAAGAATTAATATTTTGCAAAATTACACATTTTTTTGTACACTTTTATTTAACTTTACGTGCTTCATGTCTGTAAAAGGTGTAAAATCAATTTTTCCTACACTTCTTGATCTGCTCGAATTTTGCAATTTTGTACACTTGTGTGACTTGAACAATCAATTAATCCATTGACTTAATTAAATTTTGATTACTCACTTGTGGTGCCATCTGGTAGAGGACTTGAGAATGCTTTTTGTCAAAATTCCATTATGTTTACAAAAATGAATTTTAAGACAAAATAATCTACAGATATGAAAGTAAAAAACATTTCATTTTTGTAACGAATAAAAGTGTTTAAAAATGTAAAATTAATGTTAAATTTATTATTAATCGGCATCCTTTGCTCACTCTTTTCCCTATGTTAACACGTTCTTCATTTTTCTGCTTGTTTTCGGTCAGCTGTTTTTATACGTATTTATGTATGAATCTTTGTTTCGAATTTGCTCAGAAATTGCTCAACCTCTATATTACATACGTTTACTTTTGCTTTCGAAACTTTCTTTATTCGTCAGTTTCCAAAGTTATTAAACTTTGTTGTGCACAAAGAGTCCATCACACTGTACAGCAGTGGCGAATCCAGGACTTGGGGACTGAGGTCATAAAAAATTTGTATCGTCGTGACGAATGTCAATTCTCATGGCTTATGTAAGAAAAAACACTTTAACTTTACAAACATTACTCACCTGACAATTAGAATCATAAAGAACAATATAATACTTTCGATAATTTAATAGCCAAAAAATGTCTCCAACCGCGTCAACGCTACAAGTGGAATGATTGGAAAAATAGGAAAATTTTCGAGCCTGTCAAGCCAAAATCATTTTTGACACGTTTTTATTATTTCTTGAAGGGAATTAAGAACAAACAGTGCAGTAATTTTAAATAAAATCAAGAATTCTGGCTTAGCTCTGGGGGCATGCAGCCCCATATCCCCCCCCCCGGGGGGGGGGAGGGGGATACATCGAAAGATTCGAAATTTCGGCTGACCTTCCTACACACTTCAAAATTACCCATCCTCCAAGTGTCTGAAGGAGGAAAAACAATGTCTCATTACTTGAAGTTTAGAATCATCTCTCATTACTTGAAGTATAGAACCATCTCTCATTGCCGGAGATATCGTCTCCATCTTTCCAACAAACTGAAGGATAGATTTATGACAAAGTGACTGCGTCGCGTGCCTCCGTCCCAAGGGAATAAGGACATAATCAATCCTGCGAGATGTTTGTCTGTCCTGTACGTATGCACTCATTTCAGAAGGACTGCAGTTGTAGACTCGGAAGGATGTCCAAACCTGCCAAATGGACCAAATGATGGATGAATTATCAGGAGGAAAAACGGCAGTATATCAAGACTGAAATTATCTGAGTCATTTTTTATTTATTTATTATTTTTGTCGAATGATATGACAATTTCTCATACATAAATTGATTGTAGTGTTCTGTATTTAAAGATAGGAAGAATAATTATCACATACAAAGATGCGGACCTTCAACGTTGAAAATGGAAGAAAACTTCATTTGGTTTTTTTAGTTCTTGCAAATGATACATGTGTTACAGTCTATTGGCTTTTTGATTGGCATTCATAAGACTTCTGCTAAGACTAAAAGAAACATTTATTAGAACATTAAAAAACAACTATTACACTTCGTATCTGCGTAAAAGTAACTTCGTTCAACCGTACTCGTATTCGTAATCTCATTTCTTATTTTAAATCAAATTCAAAATAGGTCATCATCTGACTGTTATCACTTATCTGGTATCATACACTGTTATAACAATAAATAAATTGAATTCATGCTTTTGTCAGGCATAAATATTAAATATGCTTACAAGTCAATGCGATTAATCGGTTTTCATTCATATTAACCGGTTAAAACAATCCGGCTATTCTTAATATTAAGCCTCTATTATTCATAGTAATTACTTACTTTCACCATACTTACTTTACCATAACACTCACTTTATCATTTACGAATTACTTACGTTAATTTATGGATTACATTAATTTAAGGAATACTTACTTTAACCATAAAATATGCATCAAAATCTACTGAGCAAATTCTTATAAATTTTCACGGTTATTGTGTGGGATGAAATTTATTTTATTAAAGGATTAACTTGAAATGGGTCTAAGAAAAGGTTAGAAAAGAAATATTAGTCATGATTTTTCATTTTAAATAATTATCGCGTATTTTGAATTAAAATTAAAAAATAATCTACATGTATACTTTTCAGATTTGAACCCTTCCTTGTTGATGTCACAGACGCTGGGCCAGAGGAATGTTCCTCTCGTCTAGTGCGGAGTTGTCACAAGCACATTACAGCAACAAAGCATAATAGACTTTCAGAAATCTTTAAAACCGTTGAAAGAATATGTTTAAAAACCTTTATTTTTTCACAAAACGTTTTTTCTTTTTTTGCAACACAGTGAATGAAATATTTGCTTTTATTTATTATCTGGAAGTCGGAAGTTCCAAAGGCAGCCATTAAATGATAAAATTGATGAGGAAAGCGATACAGATGACAAGCCTTTAAAGCAATACCTTGAACTTCCGCAATTCGGAAATGAGTATTCTTAGGATAAAATTCCCCCTTAAAATGGCAGATTATAGCTAATGATATCATTACACTAAAGAGGCATTCAGAAAAAAACTGAAAATGAACTTCAAATGTCCGCATCAAAACACGAAGAGTGACATGAAAGCTGAGCGACGTTCCACGAATTATATACTGGGTGATACAAGAAAAAATATTTTTTTTCTCTCTATTCAAGAAGCGCTTTCTTGCAGCATTGCTATTGAGAAATCACAAGCATTACTATTATGTCAATAAAACAAGTGAGACCAGAAGTAACTCAGTGTGATACGAAAAAATACCATGTCAACAGGAATAAAAATAACTTCCAGCAACAGGAAGAAAAACCACTTTCGTTGATGTGGCTAACATACGAAAACAGAAAAATCTAAAGGAACGTTATCATAGGAAATGGGAAGTCATTCTTCAAATACAGCGTAAAAATCTCCAAAGCCTATTCGGATGGAAAAATAAAGACCTTCATTGAAGTAAAATATATTTTTGTGGAGATAAAAAATTCCTGTAAAGCCTTGTCCCATAATGACGCTGATGGACAACAAATTTATGTAGAAACACTATTCATCTCGGCCGAAGCCATCATAACTTGTAGAAAAAGCATTATCTTATGGGCATTCTAGGGGTAAATGCACCAAAGATAAAGGTTGAGAAACAGGAGTTAAAACTAAAGTATTTATTTACTAAAACAACATAATATGATATGAGAAAAGTATTTACACAGGTATTATTTGCATTTTAGACGAGAGGGATTTAGGGTTTGTTACTTACTTAAGATATCAACTTACACCTCGTTAAAATATTATTTACAGCCATCGCCCATCGCCGCCGTGCTATCAGGGAAAAGACCCCTTTAGCTCCCTATGCTCACCTACCACATGTCCGTTCTTACTGATTTCAAAAAGTCATCTCATGAGGATTCAAACATTACACTTGGTTTTAACGGATAAATACCCACGCAACACGTGATTAGCACGAAGAGACCGCGTTATCTTCCGATATCTTTCCGCTGACACAACAATTACTCAAATGAGCTTGTTCGGAAAGTGAGAATTTATTATTATGAAGGAATTAAACTTACGCTTTTAAGCTAGACTGGGAAAATACAATTCCTACATTTATAAAATAAAATGTGTGCTGATCATCTCATTTTTTTAAAAAAATAGAGTTGATCAGCAATTAATATTCCCATGGTTACCTCGGTGATATTTTGGAATGAACGGAGGTCATTACTATTTTTTTAATCGCATAATGACCTTAACCATTATATCTTGTTCTTTCGTTAGTTACATGATGTAGATTAAATAACATATTCGGATACAGTTATTTATTCCTCTCATGTAGAAGGTTTCTAGTTTTTTAAACCTTGTGCCGTTACAGAAAACTAACAAAAGATTTTTTGACGGATTTCAAAATTTCAAATAAAAATTCCAAAAAACTATTTCAGGTCCTTATGACATTCTTGGTGAACAAGTATAAAAACACATAACTTCAATTAATTGTTTTAAAGTCCCCTGATAGAAATAATAATTTCTAAAGTTGGGGCACAAATTTCTACAATCGTGGCTTTCGAAATCTAACAAGCTTCAGTGAGAGTAGACTTAAAATTGTAAAAGCTATGAAATTCAGCTAAAAATATTCTGCCAACTTCGAATTTTAATTCTATATCCTTAAATTTGGTTCCATCTGCAGGTATTGTTTTAAGCTCGATCAACTCGATAAACCCGAATATCTATCAAATTATTCTAACGAAAACATTTATTATAC
>BGPR01012225.1:17207-29781 GCA_013235015.1 Araneus ventricosus
TGCTTACGTAATATTTGAACGGCCCCTATAAGTAAGCACAGTCTCATTTTCCGGTGGGATATCATAATGGTGGTGTGTCTCTTAGGGCCCCTCTCCGATGACTAGTTGTATCCCCGTAAAAGAAGGGGGGTCGACGCATGGAGGGTCACTCGCAATGGGGGTATCTTGCGTGGGCGGCAATGCCGGTGTTTCTGTCGCGGGGCCCGGTCTTTCAGATGTACCGACATGCATAGGCAGGGTCGGAGTTTTCTTTGTGATTACTTCATAACTTTAATTAAAAAACATGGCGGTAAATATTATTACATATTCATGAAGTACAACTCAAAAAGTGGGTTTTTTTTTCAATAACACAAACAAACAAATAATTTCCACATTGCAGCTTTTCACGGCCTCTGATCCATCGACACTTTTCTGGAAAACGAGTTCTGTCTCGATATGTCGGGTTTCGGTTAGGAAAATGCGCGCAATCTTTATACAAGAACAGTTATGTATTTAAGTATAGCAAAACCCGGGTTATTCGAAATGCCTCTGAAATCACAAATCCAAAAAACACATACTGTACTGCGTAGGAATAATCGCGAAGGCGAGACTCTTTTGCAACGATACCCCCAACCTTTTACTTTCTCGTATACGAAGTATACAAAGAGAAAGTATTGTAATCGTCAAAAAATTCGAACTCGAGATTTTGACGAATCTCCACGTTTTAGACCTCCCCGAGTCCGAAAAACACAATTTTGGAATTATGTCTGTCTGTTAACACGATAACTGTTAGAGCTACGGCGATGAAATTTGGTATGTGGTCTTTACACATAATTTGTAGGTTTCTATCAAAGTTTGGACAAAATCCGTCAAAGGGAAGTCTGTCTGTATGTATGTCAGAAGTCATGCGAACACTATAACTCAAAAACTTGAATAGCTAGATGGATAAAATTTGATGCAGAGTTTTATCATCATGAATGTAGGTCGGTATAAAATTTTGGGCCAAATCCGTCAAAGGGTTGACTGTCTGTCGGTCTGTATAATTTACTTTTGAAAAGAATCTCATCTCCACGCGCATGCGTACTGCAAGAAATCTTCTGTGCACGCGAAAGCTATGGAGCGAATTACGTCAGTTTGTCCTTGAGCCGGTAAGAGCGGAAAATCGGTACGCATCTCTTTGAATTTCATTCTTTACCTAGATATTTTTCAATCACTATAATGAAAAACCTTCCGATAGTCATTAGACTCTGGGTAACAGTAGCTTCGAATTTTTTTAGGCACGCGGGGGAAGGAGAAACGGCACCTTTTGGGGAAGTATACGAGAAAGTTTAGGGAAGAACATTCCCGCTGGTTCTTTTAAGCCTTCCGAAGAAGGTCAGTGGTTAATTTTAGACTACTAAATTTAAAATTAATGGGTATTAACAATTTTAATTACGATATTGTTTACCTGTGCCTGTCAGCCCGAACTCGCCTGTGCGTATATTGGGCCTGAAGGAGGGTTAACTTTAATAAAGAACATGAGAGTAGCCTATAAAAAGAGTTTTGTATTCGTTTTACACTCAAAACATTTTAGAATTGAATACTGCAGTTAGATACAAAATAGTATTATATGTTCATGGTTTAACCGAAACGCCCCCCCCCCCTTTTGTTCGGTTAACTGGGCTTGTACTGTATCTTGAACGAAATGAAAATCGCAAAATTTCTAAGAAGTGAGAGCTGTCAAAAAGCCTTGTGGCGCAGTGAGAACTGAATCATGCTAGAGCCCGATCTACTACTTCGAACCCCATTAAGATCTTCGAACTTCTATTGTAATGGACCTTATGCACCGTTTGGGTTCGAGAGTACAGAAAAACAGCTGCGGAGGAATAAACAAAACGATCGGCCTATAAGCGACTCAGAAATAAAAGGAGTTCTGAGTCAGCTGTTTAAGACTGGCCAATGGCTGCCTCCGGCAGGTCACGTGTCGGAGGATGTGACGTCACATGCATAAGGTCCATTTTGTGCTGGAGCCTTTTGTAATTTGCATTTTTAGTTGTTCTGTTTTGTTTTAGTTCTGTCCTACGATATGGCAACAGTCTGATGTATATTGTTGTGTTTTGTGAAATAAATTGCCTTAAACCTTTCTTATAGTTTCTTTTATTGCGTTATCTTTTATTTTAGAAAGCATTAGAGTTTAACGTTTTGGAATATGTTTATGGTCGGAGGATATAATACTAATTGGAGTCAGGAAACTGCTTCATTCATCCACGGCCATAGCCTTTTGTACAAAAGTTGTGGTAGCCTTTCGTAGCACTTCGAAACTGGTCTCATTTTCGAGCCTAGTGTCGATGGTTTTTGTGCTGCTACCATCAGGAAATTACTTAATTTTGTTTGTGCTAATAAAAAATCTTTTTGAGTTGTATACTTTAAGAATATGTAATAATATTTATCTTCGTGGTCTTTAATCAAAAGTTATGAGGTAAGGAAGCCCCGAAAGTAATTTTTGGACATCGTGTATTATAACTCTAGGATACGTGAATTAAAATGTTTACGGAAGACAATTTTCTGACGATATTACTACTAGCTATTATGCAAAACATATCGGGAAAATAATGTTATTTTAGAGATCATGCAGCAACAGCGCTAACAACTGAAAATTTCTTATTTGTTGTTAAAGTACTCGCCTAAATTTTCTCTTTTCCATTCTCTTTTTCCCCCCAATAATTGAATTTTTCTTTGTAAATGTCTGAAAAATGATTAGGATGCATTTTGAATGATTTTGTAAACATTTCTAATTACTTTTAGTTAAATACATTTGCTACGTGCTCTCTTTGGTTAAATCTCCAAAATAAATCAAAAACAATCTCTTAAAAAGATCTCTATTTGCTCTTAAAAAGTAAAAAGCCGCTTTATCGCCATGCATTACATAAGGTTTAAAAACGAAGACAAAACGCATTAGAATAAGTGACTGAGCTTTAACTAAAACACGTATTAGGCAAACAATGAAATCTTGTCCATATTCATTTCAAAAATAGAATATTAAATAACTATAGCAGCTTAAAAATAATATTTGAAAGCCTTACCAAACATAAATTGAATACACTAATAGTTTATCGGCAAAACTGGAAATTTCGACTCGCGTAATCCGAAAGAAAAAACCAATGAATCGTGTATTAAGCCAATTGATAATATTGAGCATAACTGCAGACCAGAGAGAAGTAAATAAAATTTGTTTAGTGAGAGTGGGTTCGGCAAAAGAAAAAAAGGCCGTTCTTAATGGAACATTGTTTTCAATAAGAATGGAAGATCCATTATCTGAAGCAGAAAAAGAATGGGCAAACGCGAAGGGAAAAAAAACGGAGCATTTACTTCCCATTAGTAGATTTTTTTCTCTCCTTCCACTATCAGGGGAGCGATGTTTTTAATTTTCGTTTCAGCAGAAAGAGTATTAGTTTTTAAGCTCTCTGTTGTTTCATGACTTATGTTGCTCGGGAAGTTTTTGGACGCAAATTGTGTGAGGTACCGCCTTAAAATTTTTAAAGTCTCTTTTTTAAAGAAGAAAATTACGTGGAGGTAATTAGTAAAGGATTTTATTCTTTTCCTTTCCTTGGAGAAGTTTTCTTAATATTTTTTTTCCTCCGTTTCTTGACCCTTGGTATTTACAGTTTGGGTGCAATAATTAACTATTATTTGTTGTAGTATTTTTCTTATTTATAACGTTCTTCATTAAGATTTTGCTTTAGTTTGCAAATAATTATGAGGATTTGGTTCACTTTAGTTAGATTTTAGACGGACCTTGTAATCTCGAACCGTGATCAAATGACGAGGTTTATATTAACGTCCAGTTTTGAAGTTATCCGAGGGTTGTTTTGGGACGAACATAACTCGAATCCGTGGTCAGATCACGATCGTAATACTTGAGCTCTGTACCCCTCTCTCTAATAATCCACGTCACACCAACTTCTGGACATCTGACCACCAGTGACTGAATGAACGTGCACCAGGACCAAATGCGCGTACATTTGATTATATGCCGACATCCCTTTTCCAAAATTCCTCACCAAAAGAAAGGTCGGGATTACGTTATATGAGGAGGATACCTCACTCTGCAAACTTCCCCACAATAACATAGAGACGTTCCACCCACGACAGAAGATCCACATTCATGGCGGATATTTGATGGAATCCTACTCGAGGTAGACTTGACCAGAAGGTCACATCTGACTTGTGATCAAGATAGATATTCCAATTGGAAATTAGAACGCTTCGATATTTTTTTCTGTGTCATAAATTACTTCGAAGTCGTGGCAAACTTCCTGTCTATTATATTAATAAAAGTTTTCGCTTCTTTAATTTTTAGACAGAAGTGTTTAAAATAAAGCGAATAAGAAAATGAACAATATAAGAGAAAACGCATTACAAACAACATAAACGCACTACCCCCCACTCTTCTTAAATAGATAACTGGAATATAACACACACAATAACAAAAGTCTGCTAGTAATATTAAGCAGTTTTTACGCCTTGAGAAAAAATTGAGAAAATATACGAGATGGAAACAAATTGATTTTTAGAAGAATTCAATTGACTCTTGTTTGTTCATTCAGCGTTTTTAAATAACTTTTCTATGTTGTATCTACAAGTATTATTACCTTTCTTAATATTCTGAAAGTATACTTTTAGCGATATCGAGGCAAATTTTGGAAAACATTAGTTTTTTATGAAACTTAATCATAATCATAAATTTTGTATTATAAACGCCAATAAATTTATCTTTCAAATTAGATAAAAAAAATCAAGATAAATTTTTTAGTTCACACTTGAAGGTATTAGATTCAGTTCAATGTTATTTAAGAGCTTTTATCATGTTATTTGATAGGAATATGAAATATGTGAATAATAAATACATGCAATCCAGGAAAATTTTTATTCTATGAAATTGTAGGCTTTTTTCTGCATTAAATAATTGCTATTTCATTTTTATCAAGAGGACATAATTACTATGTAAATTCAATCTGAATTGGGTCGGAATGCCCATCTTATAAAATTACTGCAATTAAAATAATAAATAAATGTCTTCTTAAGGTTTTCCAACTTTCCAGTATTTACTAAAATAACGAATTACTATTTGCTTTCATAATGGTATTCTCGTCAGTATGATAAATATCTTATTTGTCGAAATGGCTGTCTTTTAAAACCTTTAAACTACTTTTAATTTTTTGTTTACGATGCTTCTATGAAAAAGAATTTAAACACAGAATAAAACGGTTTGTTTCAAATTATATTCAAAATATTTCAAATGCGCGAGATAAAATAATGACGACGGGCAGAATGAAATTGAAACGTAGTCCAAATCTGTAAATGTCTTTTTTCTGCTTTCGTACATTTTGAGCAGAAAAAACATCTACCGAAGTCATTTCAAACGGAAAACGTGTCTTTCTCTTTTTTCTTCTTTTCCTGTGCGTCTTAACTCACTAGTGGATTTAGTCGAACTAATCTAGTTCTCGTTTAGAAACTTTTTTTAAAGAAATGAAACAATGTTAAAGGATGAAAAAAAAAATACTTTTAATTTGAAGACGAAATTGCCTCTCATGTTTTTAAAACACTGGTAAAAAATAAATCGCTCGAAAATTCGTTAATATTTCATCTACCCACTTACAGAACCTAGAAAAGGATTTTAAAGAATGGAATTATTAATCGTCATTTTTTCCTTTTTGGGTTTTACAACTTCAGATTTAATTGCTGGAAATATTACCTTTCTGCTTGAATAATTAGATGTCTAAGGCAAAGTTAATGTCTATTTAATCCATATTGAATGTTTACGTACACGATAAAAAAATTACTTGAAACGATTTTTTAGGGAAATAACATATTTCGATAATCGTCATTCCATCAGTATAATGATTGCCATGTCGTAAGCTGTGGAATGATGATGTTTCCACAGCTTATTAAACGCCATATTTAATTGAAATATTTTAAATTTTCATTTATGCAAGTCGGATGTTACAATTATGCGCCTGACTCACGAATCGAAGTATTGAATTTTGAATGTTTAAATCTATAATTAAGTCAAAGTAGAAATCGATTTAAAAGACAAAAATCACTTAGACACGCTTAGGCATCTCGGCTGTTCCTTGCAATATAAGTATTAATGGATTAAAATTACAATAAATGTCTCGAATAAAATCAGTCATCTACTTAGAAAGTTAAATTAGTCAGTAGGTTAAAGTGTTAGATACAAGAACGGTATTGGGACGTGTATGTTCCATCGAATGATGTTTTAAATTAATTTGTCTGAGTAACATTTATTTACGTTTACTTTTGAAATGTTTAAAACAAACTGTAAGCGCACTATCTTTGCGAGCGAAAGTTTCTTCCAAATTTTAACCAAAATACTATAGTTATCTTAAGATTTCTCCGAAAGTCGAAGGATGTCCCTTTTATTCAATACTACATAGCACGACTTTTTAAAAAATTTTAAACTTAAGTTTAGTTAATTATATTAATGAGCGAAAGGAATGCTGGATAAATAACCGAAAATTTCATTTTGACTCACCGATAAATTTAATTAATTTTTAAAAATAAAATTAAAAGACAAAATAAAATAATTAAAAATTAAAAGTAAATAAAAATGAATATTAAAAAATAACTAAAATTAATTAAACTTTTATAAATTTATTAAATGTTAATAATTTAATTAGCTTACTTTTCAATTTAATTAATTAAATTAAACTTAAAAATTAATTTAATGGAAATTAGTTAATTATACATGTATTATTTTTTAAAAAATAGTGTCGTTTCTTTTAGTTAAAAATGTAGCAAATAATTTAATTATTCAGTTATTCAAAAAAGATTGTAAAATGTAAAAATGGCTGTGATAAAAATATAGATTATTTCTCTGTGTAGGTAAATTTGTTAAATCGTTACTGGATGCAATTATGCTGGGGAGCATCCACAATTTTATGGATTTGTGCAACAGACTGCTAATTGTGCATTAACTAATTTGGGAAAAGTGTAGTATTAAATTTTTTCCATATTGTTTTGTGAAAACAGACTTAAATTTTATATTTGGTTTCATAATGCTTCCAATCGTTGTTCATTTATTGATTTCGATATTTTACTATCAGATCACTAGTTGATTATAATAAAAAAATTATAGTTTGAAAAAAAGAGAAAAGAAAGGTAGGATCTTAGGAACACTGAAATTCCTCTCGTGAACACATATTGAAAGTTACAGGTTGTCATTGACTACTGTGCGCAGATGAATATAAAGGTTGAAAAAAGGAGCATCTAGGACAGAATGTTTAAAGCAATAAATATAAAGACAAGAATATTAAAGCACAAAATACGATAGTACTATGGAAAGCATACATAAATTAAGCAGAAAAGTAATATATAATAATGTTTAATGCCATTATTTTAAAGTCAAAGATATTTACTAAAAGATAGGATAATGAATCTTTCTTGTCTTTTTTGAAAAATGGCGGCCGTTGCGGGAATTGAATATCTTTTTAAAAATATTAGTCGTGTAGTTCTGCTTACACATGTACTGCAGCTTTCGTTGTAATTCTACGAGAATGCTTTTAACTGAAAAAAAGTCTTTATTTAGAACAAAACTAACATTTTGACCCTGAGTTTTGGAAAAATATGATTAATGAACTAATAACTATGTCCCATCCACTTGGGAGTCGTTGTGGTCTGGTAGCATAGACTTGCTTCGAGACCAAAGTGTGGTGTTCGAGTTCTACTTTCAACCGTATAAAAATTCACCGTATATGCGAGTCCGACGTCTGTTAAATATGTCGTGAGTGAGGTATACCCCCGCTGGTATAGTATTAAGTTTGGAAATGCGTATGCAGTTCAGATGTCTTCGTCCTTTTAACACAGCTCTAAATTGCAAGGCTCGTATCCAAATAGCCTTTGTGTAATTTCAAATGGGGTTATTAGTTTAATAAATTAATTGCGACTCGCTGGATGAAATCTAAACATAAACGACAGCAATTAAGATCCGGAAATAATTTGTTTACTTAATTTCTGATGTTATTCACTAGTTTTATATGTTTATTTCAAAATTTTAGCACCAGTTCACTAGCTGAATGCCAGACTGATACCTGAAAATTCAAAAATCGCTGAAAAACGACTGCAAATCTCCGCTTTTAACACGTGTTGGCATTCCAGTCACCTCTTTGCGCAGACGGTGATAAGAAGGGAAAAAAATCCGAAGAAATGTCTAGGACAGAAATCGCGTCCTTGAAAAAAGGCACGTTCAGACCTCCCAACATAAAAACGCTCGAGAGGGTCCGAGATATCTCATTAACGCGAACGAGCACGTAAAATCTCCATCAACGCTCCACTGCCGGACCTCCCCCCTTCTCGCCGGATCAGACTGTGCATCGTTTACGAGGGAACATAACACAAAAATCCCCAGAATGTAAAGTTGCTGAATGTGTTTCTGAACGACTTTTGGTTCTAACTCATTTCCGGACTTACTACGTAATGTCCTCTCATCTTTTTAAAACCGGTTTTTTCTCGTCCCTTTATTTCGAGCCGGATCGTGGTAGCTTTTTCGCAGTGGAGAGGGAATGGGAGGTCGTTAAGGGACGAAATTGTAATAAGCCCCCGTCTGATGTCTTCATTTTCTAATCAGGCGTGTGTTTTGTCGACTGGCTGTTTTTTTCCTTTTTGTAAATGCCCTCTGTTTTTTGTGATGAGTTGGGAAATTGGTTGACTCTCATTTCTAATTGGATGCAGTTATGCAGGCGGGAACCAACCACCATTTTAAGGATTCTGGCTTCACTCCTGAAACGTGTACTTTTATGTGTTAGTTTGCTACAGAAACTGGATCAATTCCGATCCATTGCAGAACAAACAATTCGTATAGCGATAATAAATTTTGGGCACATGAAACATTAGAATATTTTGTGTGATGTTTTGTATAAACAGATATATTCCAAAATATGTATTCTAGAGGAAGTTTCTCTGTTATATCTATATATCTAAATAATTGGCAAAACCAAAGAACGAGTCCCCCAGCCTCAACCAATGGACCGATTTCGACAATTTTTAATTTGTATGAAAGTTCATGATTCCTAGATATGTTATCAACGCTCGCCTCTACCCCACCACCCTCCATTTTCGAGAGAAATCTCAAAAACACAATTTCTCTCTGTGTTCAAACTTCAAAAACACTGTACATTTTCTGAAGGATTTGGTTTGTTTGAGGGTTTATGGCGCAAGGGCCAGTATTTGGCCATGCTGCGCCAAACAAGGTAGTAATATGTAAAGAGGTAGTAATATGTAAAAAGGTAGCAATATATATATATAAGGTAGCAATATATATATATATATATAAGGTAGCAATATATGTATATAAGGTAGCAATATGTAAAAAAAGGTAGTAAGCGGATATAAAAACAATCAATAAAAGTCAAAGGCATAAAAAGTTAAACTTTCACATGCTTATTTAGCGAGAAGAGGTAAAAATGAACGAGGTGTAAAATAGTTGGAACAAGTTGTTTAAATGTGATTCTCTGGAGGAAGAAACCTTGACAGAGTTCCCAAATTCCAACCGTTGTACCGATGTTGCCAATTTTAATTTTATATAAAAGCTCATAGCCTCCTAGATACGCCATCAGTGTTCACCTGCATTTTCGGGAGATAAACCGAAATATAACTTCTTCCTCTCTTCATAGAAAGTTACATAATGAAAATACAGAGCTGTCTATTATATATATTTCTAAATTAATCTTCTCTGCGTTTCAGCTGCCTTGATAAAATGGTGGCTGTTTATGCAAAATAAAGGATCAGTACTTATAGAAATGGCCTTATGAATTTGCTAATTGTTGGATTTCAATTAATGACTTGTCTTCGGAACAAGAGGGAGACCCGATTCCACCATTACCGGACCTGATTCAGTCATATATGTTGGCTTAGTGAACTTTAAATCTTCTGTCGAGTGTCAGACGCCCTTACTTTGGTGTGGCGTGGAAGGTTGGTGAGTGGAGTGTCGGCGTATGTGTCACCTTCGACGTCTAACCAAGATTTGAAATAAAGAAGTCCATCTCGACTTAAAATAGCCCTCCAGTAAATTAAAAATGGGATGTTAATCAATTAAATTAAAATTAAAAAGGAGACAGACTTTTAGTTGGTTTACATTCACTTTGGTAACAGCCCTAATGATCGCAAAAAGGGACAAATTAATCTAATAAATCAATTGCGACTCGTTTGATGGAAATAAAACATAAAATGCACCAAATAATGTCCAGAATAATTTTACTTAATTTTTGTTGTTATTCAGTCATTTTTTTGTGTTTATTCAAAAATTTTAGTAGAAAATCAATGGCTGAGTGTCAAATTGACACCTGAAAAAAATTGCTAACAATCTCTTCTGTTAACATGTTAACTGTCTTTTCAGCCTAACTAAATTTTCGGTAACTAAGTTTTTTCAGTATGATTGATTTGAACATGATTGAATAAAAAAAGCAAATTTTTACAGTTATGGAAGTTATGGAACTTATTAATGGTGTCTTTTAAATAATCATTTCGTTTTATGAAAAGAAAAAAAATAAAATAAAAACAAATTTTTTAGGTTTACAGATTTTTTTTAAGTTACCACATATTACAGCTTAATGGGGTTAATCTTTTGTATTTCTTCAAAAATTTCTAAAATAATTTTAAATAATAAATAAAGAAACTCAAGGGAAAAAATGGCCCAATTTTAAGAGCAATGTGCCGAGTTATCTAGCAAACATTTTATACTTTTTGCACTTACAGCAGCGGTTTTGTTTGATGACTTTTCCTAAAGCTTTTAGTTAAAAAGTAATCACGAATTTTATCATCCGAATAATTTATTGAGTGTTTTTCGAAAATGTTTAATATATTAAATGGATGTATTACTTAGGTTCTTCGCGTTTTTTCGTTACTCAGAATCATGGTTTTTGCATAACGGCTTTTAAGCAATTATTTTAACGTAACAGCATCTGTTTCACTGTAATACAATTTTTGTTTCCGAGTTACGGTTAGAGCGATATATGCAGGTAAATCTATTTCATATCATTTTTTAATTTGAGCATTTTCCACGTTGGAAAAACAAAGATAAATTTCGTTTAGAATGTAAAAAGTTCGTTTAGAATGTAAAAAAAAAATTTCTACTTCCATTGTAAAGAAATAAATCTGTAAGGACTACTGTTCAGCAACGGATTCCGAGACTACCACTTTTGGATGATTTTACACCGGAAAGGGGCGTCGGGCAATGAGTCATATGAGCGCATTTCCGGAGTGTTTGTTAGATCACGCTCAGTAAAATGGAAGCATCACCCTTCCATTCCTCACTTTACCCTTATTTTTGATGAAAATAACTCCGCCCGGCGCATGCGCCAAAGCGCGTAGGGTTTCCAATCCCTTGCTAAACATTATATCTTACAAAAAGCAGAGCGCCCAGAATCGAGAGCAATAAAAAGACACAAAATGTGTATTACGTACAGACATGGAATGATTATGAGTGTTACTCTTCTTTAGAAAACCGATTCTACTAATTTTGATTCCTGTTGGTTTAGTTTGTCGTACGGATATTTATTATTTCACGACAAAGAATTAACAGTCGAATTTTCCTAAAATAAATATTTAGATTTTTGTAGAGAGATTTTAATTATCCATTGTATTTTGGCAGCGAACCAATATTACTAAACCAGAAATCACAATGCTAAAATAAAAGCAGTGGAATGATTTGTTTAACATTTTTTAACATTTCACTTATCTACAAAATATAATTTTTTAAAACTTTAGTCCGGAATGTTAGATTTATCTCGATAGTTGCCAAAGTGCCTTCATGGGAAAATAAACATTTAAAAGACCCAGTTTTTTCATAGTATTACGGCATTATAAGCCTATAAAAATTTAAAAAAGTAAATCACTTAGCTTTGAAATTTGTGTGCTAAGCAACGGAGAAGATGTTGAGACGAAAATTTAACTTGTTGCCGTTCTGTAGTAATGATTTGCTCAATACACCTTTTGATGATTAGCTATTGCTCTCTAACAAAAAATTAGTAATCGTAATTCCCGAATTCAAATTTATAGAGAGATTAATATAGCGGCAAATTGGAAGCGGAAGTTATATACTCTAGAAAGAAAACAGTTTTATCTTTTGGTGGTTCTTGAAAATCTGAAAGTCTCGTCGAAAATTTTTGTATTTAATAACAGGCAGACACTATTTATACTTTATACCTAAACATCCTCAAAGTTTGTTTCATATCTCTAAATTGCCATGCACATAACGTGAGATTTTGAAATAAAATATTCCAAGCACTTTCCCGGTGTGTTTTAACCGCTGGTTACATCGATATACAATGCGAAACATGTACCTGCGATTCGCTCGGCTACTAAAAAGACGATATCCATCAAAAATGATGTCTGCTCGAAACGAAGGCCTGCTATCGAATTTCGATTGAATCTCTCCCTCCTTCTGCTTCCTTGGGACATTAAATAATCTCGAATCTACTGGCAGATGGCCTTGGGACGAACGGATCGACGCTGCTGCCATTTCAAGAATCACTATTTTGGTGAAACTCCAGTTAATTTTATCGAATGGCAATCGATAATCGTTTCGCTTTGCTAGAAT
>BGPR01012226.1:0-36990 GCA_013235015.1 Araneus ventricosus
TAGCGTAAGAATTGATATGTGCATGGTATGTAGCTGGCTCCAATTATATCCATCTTTATTACAAAATAAATTTATTTTCCAACATCTAAATACAACAACATTTTCACCCTATGAACTGCGCCTTGATCTCGTGTCGACGATCTGAACTCATAATAGAAGAAGAAGTAACGAATTGGGCCTGATTACGATTAAGATTAGTTTCAGATTACGTCGCAATTAGATTAGGATCGGCCCATAGGTTACAAGTATTTGTATCTTACTACACTTTCATTACTGCATGTATTTCTACAACTGTTCCTTCCGGTGACAAGCAACATTTGCGTCATTGTCGAGGAGAAAATAAGGGAAAAATCAATAATGTGTATCTTTTGTTTTGATTTTGTTTTCAAAACTTTTTCGTGTCATTGTGGGTATTTCTCCCCCCCCATTTTATGGAAGTCCTGATTGCATCGGGCAATGATTCCAGAATGTATTACAATATGCTTCATTAACAGCATGTATTTCTACAATCCGATTTTCCGGTTATAACATTTGCGTCATTGTTTAGAGGAAAATAAGCGGGAAAAAAATCAATAATGTGTATCTTTTGTTTTTTAAAACTTTTGTAATATTGTGGGCATTTTTCCCTATTTGTGGAAGTCTCCACGGCAACGATCCCAGAATGTATGTAATATGCTTCTTTATTACAGCATACATTTCTACAACTGGTTCCTTCCTGTGACGTCAGCAATATCGGTGTCATTGTCGAGGAAAATAAGCGGGAAAATCCTAATAATGTGTATTTCGGTTTTGATTTTGTTTTCAAAAAATCTCGTGTCATTGTGGGCATTTCTCCCCACATTTATGGAAGTCCGTCCTGATTACCGGGCACCGATCCTGCAGAATGTAATATGCAATATGCTTTCTAATTAACAGCATGTATTTACAATCCGATTCCTTCCGGTGACGTCATAACATTTGCGTCATTGTCGAGAGGAAAAATAAGCGGGAAAATCAATAATGTGTATCTTTTGTTTTGATTTTTTTCAAAACTTTTTCGTGACATTGTGGTCAATTTTTTTCCCATTTTGTGGAAGTCCTGATTCCACGGGCAACGCCGTGCGCGTACTGATAGTTATTGACAAAAAACTTCTTTGAATAGACGTATGGTGGGGAGGGGGAGTTGGATGTGCCCGTCGGCCCACCGCGAAAACAAAAAGAATAATCAAGGGTTACGCGAGGAGAAAAATGTTGGGAACCCCTGACCTAGACGGCACGTTACCTATCTGAAAAAAATTTTAAAATGCGCTCTAATTTGTCAAAAAACCATAGTTGTAACATTATTAGTTTTTTAAAATTAATTTTTGAAATGGTTCCAATAATTTATGACCACCCAGTATAGCGATATTCTCACTATATATGTGGGTGTGATGGTTTGAAATGATACCAATCGCCCCACTTGAATTAACACAACTGTTTATTAATGTAAAGATGACACAAATAAGAGATGCTGAAATGTACAAATGCTTTGGTTACATGCTTTTGATGAATCAGAAATGTTATCCAGTGTCGGAGAGTTCACTTCACTAGCATCGTACCACTGTACTCAGACTTCTCGCTTGCGACCACCTACGCGCGGTCAGTTTCTAGACATTGTTAGATCCGGATTCTCCCCTTCGCGGGAGCTAAAGACAGTTGCAGTCTGCTACTCGAGAATTCACCTTTACCCCTCGGAACTCCTCTCTCGTTTGCCCCCTGACCAGGGTTGCCAGATCAAAATAGCAAAATAAGGCCAAACCGACTTTAAAATAAAGCCAAAAAAGGCCAAATTTGGAAATTGCACTCATTTCCTCCTTATTTGTTATGAGAAAATGACTACCCTTCATTAAAAGAAATCCCACTAGATTGACATATGTATAATACTCTTTTATTAAACTAAAATTTAAAGATTTTTTTAAAAAAACATCTACATACACGGCTTTCCAAAAAAAAAAGAAAGAAGAAATTCAGTTCTTGCCGGTGCAGAATGAAACGTTCGAGCGAAATATATCAACTCCTGTTAATAACAATGTCCTATATTATTTTATTATAATCAGATTGAAAAATATCTGTAATGTATAATGTCCTCTTTCCATTTTTCTTTCTCTCAACATATAATAATAATATTAATATTTCACGCTTTTGTGTTGAAGTTTTCGTAAAAGAATTCAACTATGAAAAGAAACAAATAAAAACGGAGAAAATGATTCTTATATGCTGTACAGAGACAAGCATAGCTTCTTCTGGAGGCATTCTGACTAAAACAGTTTATAGAAAGGGGACAGAAACCTTTCTTCTCCTGGAAACTTCGTTTTACAGCTCACTATAGGCCATTTGAAAAGTGTCAAATCAAAAGTTTATTGAAAAAATTGTTCAATTATATATTAAGAATCGCTCTAAAAGTCATATGCAAAAATAAAGCCAATAAAAGGCCAAAAATGAATTTAAGGCCAAATGAAATTCTTAAGGCCAAGGGCTTTGAAAAAAGGCCAAATTTCCAGAATTTGGCCTTAAAAAGGCCAATATGGCAACCCTGCCCCTGACTGGCATAGAACCGTTACAGTATGAGAGTCGCTGCGCCATCTGGCGGTGACGGGTACAAATCCCACATATAAAAATGCAATTTTAATCTATCATAAAGGACTAATAAAAACAACCTATTTTTCATCTTTAGTGTATTTTGAAATAATCTGAAAATGCTTCGGGATGATCCGAATTTAATGTCAATCAACAATCAAAAGTACTATATGAAATAATTTTTCCGCGCGCTTATCTTCCGTGCATGAAATTCCGCCCCTGAAATTTTGAAATGATTAAAAAACAGTGGAAATGGGCTTCCCTTGATATTCCCGTTAGTGATACAATATGGCGCCTTTTGTGCTTAGTAGTATACTGAAGAAAACCGAGTAAACGTTTTTGACATTTTCTTTTCGTCCGATCGGAACCAAAATTTGATACTTGTTACCAATTTTGGTGGCAAAACCACGCACAAAATTTTATTTTTCGAAGTCAGGTGTGGGGAACCTTTTTGCATTGAAAGGCCGCGCGAGCAGAATCTTAACTGGTCAATTTTTTTACGAGAATTGCCGACAAAAAAGGCATATTTTTTTGCTGCATAAATTATCGCTTCTGTTCTCCGCAACGAAAGACCCGGATGGAAAGCATTCCGATGGCATGGACAAGCTACGCCATCTGTTGAAAAATATTGATAGTGCTGTTAAGAGAATTAAAAATACAGATAAACCGGAAAAAGAAAGGAGAAAATATCGATGCTTGTACTGTTCCAGCAACGGATTCCGAGTCTACCGCTTTTGGAGTTTTGCGATACTCTTGTTCTAACAATTTTTGAACCCGGCACAAGCTAGGAACTCAGTTGTAGAGCATATGCCGGAGACACCCACTTCATCTTTGAATCCCTTACCACTTTTGGAGGATTTTACACCTGAAAGGGGTGTCAGGAAATGAGTCATATGAGCGCATTTCCGGAGTTCTTTGTTAGATCACGTTCAGTAAAATGTAAACATCACCCTTCCATTCTTCACTTTCCCCTTATTTTGATGAAAATAACTCCAACCGGTGCATGCACAAAAGCGCTGAGGCTGGACCAGCCGGAGGGGGGGGGGGGGGGGGGAGCGGGCGGCCCGCCCGCACCAGGCCCCGCATTTTTTGAAGGCCCCGCGCAGTTGAATGATTTTTCAAAATGAAAATGCTTTCTTTTTTTAAAATCGAAATATACATACATTTGAACATAATTATGCAATTTGTGCACATTTTATGTCGACCAATCTAAGGAAAGGTTGGGCTCTTTAAGTTTAAAGTCATGAAAGATTAGAATATCTTACAAGCTGCACACAAACTGTTACAAATGAAGAACACTATCAAACTGAGAAACACTATTGACAAAGAATATGAAAAAATAGTTAAAAACGAAAGACAACGTTTAGAATGTGTCTGTGTATGAATAGTGGCTATAATTTTATATTTATAAAATGACTATTATTTTATATTTAGTTAGAAAGGAAACAATAAATTTAGTTAAGAAAGCTAAGCATTTTACAATTTTATTAGATTGCTCTCCAGGCTTGAGCCGTCGAGAACAATTGTCTGTTATTTTAAGGTATGTTGAAAGTGATGTAAATATAGAAGCAGAGCCGGTTTAAGCTCTTTAGGGGCCTATAGAGTCTATAGGGCAAGTTTCGGTTTCCTCCCTCCCCAGTTTCAAAACCAAATATTTTTTTAATGTTTTTCCTACAATAAGTAAGAAATATTAAGACAAACTGAAATTAAAAAAAATATTTAATTTGCTTATCACCTTTATGAGAGTGGTTTCAATATCTCAGGAATAAAAAAGATCTAAAATTTAAAGTTAAAAGTAATTTTTTTTAATGAATGGTGCAAAAATTACAATTTTTACACAGTTTAATTAATATAATATAAAATTTGCAGGGCTATTTTGCAGCCAGAAAAATGGTAAAGCAAACTGGATTACACTGATATGCTTGCGCAGTTGAAAACATGAAAAAAAAATCCTAAGAATAATGTTTTGAAATTTAAGCGATACCTGATTCCAATTTGCATAAGTACGAGTATACAGCTCTTGTAAATTAAATGAAAGCACTAAATGAAATTATCTTGAAAATAATGCATAATAAAGATAAAGAGACATTGGGGGCCCCCCCCCCCCCAAAGTTATTGGGCCCCTAAACAATTGTCTATTTAATAATCTGGCCCTGTTTACAAAAACGTTTGTATTGAAACGTCAAAAGACTTGACAGGAAAATGTTGCCGACCAAAAATATCGTGAAATTTCGATTTGAAAAATATCGTCATTCTCCTTTTAACAACTGGGCAAAGAAAATAGCTGAATGGTTAATTGAAGGCGAAACCTGAATTTAAGAATCAAAGAACTGGATGGAAAAAAAGCAATTTTTCTTTGAGGCAACCGATCAGTCTATTTCATCTGCCAATCATCCATTTTCTAGTCATAATCAATAGTGCCATTTTTTCTTTTTAGAAAGGATTCGAAATTTATCACGAGCAAAAGACGTCATGTGGATTTTTATACAAATAACAATTAGGATAATATTCACAAACTGTCTGAAGATGCTTTACACATTTTGGGTAAGCAGGGTCGGCGTGGGCAATAAAAAAAACTGTCTGAAGACGATCTTCTTAGATATTGCAAAGACTTAAATGCAACTTTATAAGGCGATATTGATTTATTTAAAGGAATCAAAATTTGCCGTCGACTTTAGCCATTCAGGGACACCGTAAATATTTATTATTAAATAATTTCATATAAAAATAATTCAATTAAATTTTATCCCAATTTTGTGACTGTTCCGAAAAATATGTTAACCTTACTAATTACAGAGGTATCTGCAGAAATGTCTTTCTCATGATTGAAAATAAAAAAAACAAAATCTAGCATTGAGATTTATCATTTGTTAAGAACGATTCGTTTTCTTAGCCATGGTACCTGTAGAATCCGAATTAGCTATAAAATTAAATTATGATTATGTTATCAACGAATTTGCTATAATGAATGTAAGAAAATGAAACAAAAATAACATATTGTTAACTTATTCTAGCAAGTCGCACTCCAAATTGTATTTTATGAGTTTATGAAGCAATTATTTTTGTTATTTGATTTGTGAACTATTTTGAATGTGATTGAAATGCTAACTTTATAAAAAATATTTTAGTTATGTATCATTTTCATGTATTCCTTAAGTCCTTAATATACAAATTTGTTCAATGTAATAAATGACAAAAGCAATAAATTATTTTATCGCACGAAATTTGTTTCAAGGCCCCTCAAATCAACTTTGCACCAGGCCCCGCTTTTACTCGGCCGGCCCTGCGCGGAGAGTTTCCGAATCCGTTGCTGTACAATACGCTGTACTGCCAAACCATTTAGGGACACTGAAAAACACATTAATCATTGTAATCATTGAAACGACAACTTCCTGCGAAGATGTTTTCTTTGTACTGATTGGGTTTCTTTCTTAAGCCTGGGAAAGGGAATATCTGGTCATATGGACTACTATCTGAACTAAGCTTTTACATATCCACACATCTTATTTGTGTCAGAAAAGTCATTAGCGGTAAATTTCCGGAGAAGTAATTATTAGTAGGAGAGTACATTGACAGCTGTTGGGTATTGCACCCAGACCTTACCGCAATGCTGTAAATGTAATTAACGGTGGTTTTGCTCAGCATTTTCTCTAGGAAACCGGAAGTTCCAAATATACAGTATGCTATACTCCCACTGAAATTATTATTTCCAATTCAATCATAAATTTCACTTCTAGTAATCTGTATAATAATTGTAAACTTTATTTAATTACATATATAACAGATTTTCAGATTAGGAATACATTATATTAACTTTAATTTATTGTATTTAAAATAAATATAAATTTAACAAAAACGTATTATGGTACTGTAGATGTGGCAACCAATATTTTCAGATCCAGTCCGCCACTGGTTATTGTAATAATCGAAACCTCGGAATCGAGATTACGATGAATCTCAACGTTTTTCACCCCTCGAGTCTGAGAAAACCATTCTTGAATTCATGTCTGTCTGTGAGCAGGATAATTGAAAAACGCAGCGAACTAGGAGGAAGAAATTTGGTTTCAGTGGCGTAGCTAGGGTAAATGGCGCTCGGAGCTTAGTATTTATTTTCACGATTGTGTGGCACTTGCGTACAGTGGCAGATGCGTACAAGTCATTAACTATCAATCAATGAGCTGTGGCAGTCTGTTGTGTGACTGAGAAGAATAAGTCTTCTAGATGCATTATTAAATGGTAAATGAAATCTACTGTTGACAGAAAAAATACTAATCAAAGATTTGAACTATACAATATCAGTGGCGTAACTAGGGTGGGGCTCGTGCCCTGGGCGCAATTGCAAGGGGGCGCAAAATTAAGGAAACAATTGGTTGTATTTAATATAAAATTAGGTTTTTTGAAGCTCTTATTTCCAATTTTCTTAAAAATTGAAATAATTTCAACAAACTGTGAGAAAATCTTAAAGATAGAGTCATTTTTACAACCCGGAAACCTCAAGCTCTGACAAAATAGCAAGTAATATTATATTTCAGAGATTTTCTGACCGAAACCCTTATCGCGAAATTAAAAGCTCGTTTAGAGCTCCCACCATATCCGAGACACAAATTAGTGTTTGTGTGGTGGGAAATAAGGGAAGATGGTTAGGGATGATTATATCCGCAGGGGGGTTTCTGACACTTTCTTCTGACCTGTTGGTTCGTACGGTTTCTCACGGTATGCATGATTCATACTGGATATACGTTTCTTCGGAAATTGGTGATAAATGGTTAGCAAAGGTGTCATTCCTATTTTGAAAAAGCAAAAAGTGAAGAACGAAAAATAGGCCTCCAGTTTTTGCTAGAGTAAGAGCACCCCATTAATTTTAAAGAACGTAAGTTCGCTATCTTTACATTGTTTTTAGTACTGAATATTTGCATAATTCGTATGATGAAAATGTGATAGTGTTTATTTTAAATTTTTATTAAATATTCATGTAAGAAGATTTAAAATTAAATTATGAAGTATATCTCAAATGTTCTGTTACGTTTACAGCAGATTTTTTTTCCAATAAAATGATTTTCAAATAAAGTAATAATGCCTTTCCCATGCACTTTTCTATTGTATATTGCGAAAAGGTAGTTTTGAAGATTATTATCCTGATCATGATAATAATTAATTCTAAGAAATGACATCGTCATGCCCAAGCCGGAAGTTCTTTTGGGTATGATGTCGATAATGCATATATCTTCATTTATTTCAGTGAAAATTATTCTAAATTTAAATTTTAGACTGATTACTTCAATGTTAGTGTTTTAGTTTTAATTAAAATGTCTATTTCAAGCTTTTGACTCTATAAAATCTGGAATGATGTCTTTGCCCATGAAACCTTCGACATTTAGAAGATTAATCTCACCTGTTGTGTTCTAGCGAGTAGACATAAATCTTCTGTCAGATTCGCCCTCCCCTCCGTTTGTTTTAAAAAATACATTAAATCCGAAAAAATTGAAATTATTATACTATTATTAGTGATTTAGTATCAAATTTTTCAGAAATAATGCATCTTTTTTTTATGTACATAAATAATGTCCACTAAAATAATAAGGGAGTACAATTTTTCACGCCATAGACAAATTAATAACGTTATAATTTTGATTAATGTTTGAATCAGCATTTTTTCCTGCAATACCATATCCTCTAATTACATGCAATGGATTTTAACTTAAAGTGATAGATAAAGCATTATTAAACTTTATTAGTTGTAAATTTTTATTAATAAATTTAAAGATATTTATGAAATTATATGCTGAATTATATTGTAAATTAAAATATTACTCACGAAGGTTTTTGTATGCTTTTATCTTTGTTAACAAAAGATTTACTTCAAAGTTTAGAGTTTTTATATACTGACTATGGGGGAAAAAGTAATGTATTTAATTTTTTCATTATTATTCGTATGTGTGTGGTTTTTTTTTCAATGGATTAAGAGATTTGTGAACATTTTATATTATTTTTCAAATACGAGATAAATGGAATGCACCTTTTATTAATAAATTTCTAATATATCCAAGGTGATCCGAAAAAACTTTGAATTTCTTATTTAAGCTATATTTAAGGGATTAAGGTTAAAATACATCAAATTTTCTGTGAAACTTCAGCTAAATTTTGTGAAAAAAATCTGTAAAGTGTAAATCCTATCAACTGAAAAATGTTTTAAATGTTATTTTTTAAAGTTTATTTCCACTTTTAATCTTTGCACTCGAAAGCATAAAGTTTCCGAAAAGAAAATGAAGTTCACATTTCAAAAGAAAAAAAAAAGGGGAATGCAGTTTCGGTATTTGTCCCGGGTGCCATTTAGTGTAGGTACGCCACTGTACAATATACACGTAGATTTCATTGATATGTTAACGAATTGAAGAAAAGTTCTCTCAGATTTAAATAACACACTCTAACATACCAATAACTTTAATTTCTAGATAATCAAATTTTCGATTTATTTGGTCCACTTTACTATAAATTCTAGGAAACCTACACGAATCACTGTGAAGACCTCTTGTCTATGGCCAACAGATGACCTATTAAGCGTTGATGGCTTTTACACAAATGCTACTGTACTCAAATGCTACTGTACGCAAAAGCTACTGTACGCAAGTGTCACAAAATCCAGGAGGATTCGGTTAAAGAAAATTGTTCTGTAATTACTATTATATTACAGACAAGTATATTATTTCAATGCAAATTGTAAATAACTGGTAAGGCCGCGGGTTCCCTGTCCTGATCTAAGTCATTGCCCTTTTGCAGTGGCGTAACGACCTGGATCAAGGGTGGTGTAAATGCCCGGGCGCCAGTTTTAAGGGTCAAAGAGAGAGAGATTTTCGCTAAAGACTACGTTTTGCTAGTAGAATAAGTTATGAAATTAGAGTTCAAAAGTAATTAATTTTAAAATGGGACAAAATGTATAAGTTATTATTTTTCAACAAACATTGACTGTTTTTAGGTTTAATTTTGTTTATAAACATTAAAATTTCAACATTAAGAAAAAGGCGATAAAGTTTTCTTTAAAGTGCGAGTTCTAGTAAAAAGATGGAAAATGTTTCAAATTTTTTTTTATAAAAAGGTTAGTTTTTTTCACAAATTATCAGTGATTTATTGAATTAATAAAAAGAAGGACGGTCTAGGAGGTGCTATTAAAAATCGGATGTTTTTTAAAACAGAGAAAGATCTTTCTCTGTTTTAATGTCTCTTAGTGTGCTATCATCTTTGCAGCAAACTTATTTTGCAATCGTGCTGTGAACTTGTCATGACACCATCACAGCAAACTTGCATTGCAAGGAGGGGTGGCGCTAGTTGTCTATTTTCGTCGTGGCAAACTCGTTTTGCAAACGAGGGTGAAGATTCTGCCTGGTTAATTTGCAGCAGTTTCGCTACAACATCGACGCGTCAAATTTGCCATGACAAGATAATATCAAGTAAAAATCAAACTTGCGGCAAATGTACGTGCTATCTCGGAAGCTAATTCACTGATGATGACGGGGGAGAGCGAAAAAATCATATATTGACCCGGGCGCCACTAACCCTCGCTACGCCACTGCCCTTTTTTGAGTTATCGCGTTCACATGCAAGCAAATCTGGATACAAACGGTCAGTCCGTAGACGGATTGAATCCAAAATTCGATTCAGATCTACAATTCTAATGATAAAAACAAATACTGAATTTTATCCTTCTATCTCTTGCATTTTAAAGTTATCGCGTCCATATCCATATGGACGGACAGACTTCCTTAGATGGATTTCGCCCAAAATTTGTCAGAAGTCTGCAATTTTAGGGTGAAGACCCATATATCATATTTCATCTGTCTAGTTTGTCGCGTTTTTAGACCTCGTGTGTTGATGAAACATCGCACGCGTGCGGAGTGTTGTGCTTGCCAGTCGTCGAATCATTGCTATCATGATTGCGGATGCTCTGAATGTGGGACAATCGTGTGTGCACACGATTCTGACAAAACATTTGGGAGTGGAAAAATTGTCCCTAAGTCCTGCATATTCAGCAGTAAGTTTTCGCAAATCTATGGTCGTAATTCGGTTACTACGCTACATCATTTTCCCTAGTCACCAGACTTAGTCCCCTGTGATGCATTTTTTGTTTCTGAAATTCAAAATCGTCATGTGGCGGCGGCACTGGGGCAATGGGGAGGTGAAAAAATATGTGAAACGACGAGGAAAATGAAGAACTTTACTCCTGAGAACTTCCAAGGGATGTTTTGAACAATGGCAACGGAGATGAGGGAATTGTATTGCTTTAAACGGAGAGTATTTTGAAAGGGAAAAGATAGACGTCCCTATATTTTTTTTAAAAATACAATTTTTGTAACCTGAGCTCACGTATTTATTAGAGAGATTGCGCAATTTTTTCTCAAACAAACGAGTTGAATTTTTTGTAATCAACTTAATTCAAAATATCAGATTAAATCATATCGCAAGTAATTCATTGTGGGTTTCATTGTCTGTCTTTATCTTTATCTGTCCTCGTTATTTTTTCTGTGGGCTATAAGAGGCGCCTAGGTTTGAACGAAACGTACTTCTCACAAGGAAGAAATACAATCATATTCACTTAGTTTTGCCTTAGGACCCAGTGGTGTAGCGACCCGGGAGCAAGGGGGGGGGGTATAGATGCTCCAGGCGCTAGTTTTAGAGTCCGTCATGGAGTCAAAACACTACTGCGTTTGTGCCATAAAGTAAAATATGATGAGGATAAAAATAATTCCTTATTCCGGGCACCATTTACGCTTGCTAAGCCACTGATGCCGACTGGGATAAAAAAAATTCCTATTGGTCCCCAGGCCTCAAGGGCCATAAAATAATGCGTTTATGTTCCTTTTCAAGTCAAATACGATTAGGGAGTGAAGAAATATCATGATCCTAGCGCTGTTTACACAAGCTGAGCCACTGATGATTACGGGGGAAGGGAGCGATGAAAAATCATATTATGACCCGGCGCCACTTACCCGTGCTACACCACTCTTCTGAGATTGCAACCCGAAGCATCATTATCGTTATACCTACCCATCGATACGCGGCTGGCTATGGACGAGTTTTCTGTTTTGTTTCTTACATTAAAAACCTTGACTGTATTTGCATTACTTTTGGACTTCCGCTTTGAAGATTCCAGTGACTTAGTATCACACCGGAATGACGTAGGTAAGGCATTTTAATGTAAATAAACAAAACAGGAAACTCGTCCATAGCTGGCGCAATCCGTAAGTTCCTTAAGAAATTAATAATTTACAACTATAACAAAATTATTTTTCAATTAAAAAGACAAAAATGTGGATTACTTTTGAGTAAATAAGCAAGCTATATTGAAAGTAGTAGCAACTTATTTATTAAGACGACTTGTTTTAATTTTCTCATTAATTTGCATTACAAAACTGATTCACATGTTCGTATTGCAAAAACTATTGTCGAAACACGCTAGATGGCAGCACAAGCCAATGAGTAATGTGGTAAATTCAGCTTTGTGAAGCGAACAATGTTCGAAATTTGTTTACCAATACGTGCTTTTATAAGGTTCTGTATCATCTATGAATAAAAATTAATTTAGAGAACTCTCCAGTTCAAAGAAATTTTTGTGAAAACAATATTAGATCAAGTTTATATTATTCGTTAGCAAATGCCTCATTTATTTACTTTCGTATGCATCTTTAGAACACCGAAATATCCTGATGGAACTGAAGTTAGGGGAAATGTTTTTTAATCGGATGACGGAATTTTTTTTTCCACTTTTAATGGCGAAGAGCGTTTAATAATTCCTAACTCATCCAACTGAAGATGATAGCGTTTGAAAATGAAATTCCCTTGAATAAATCAGACATTTTTTTTTCAGATACTATCAAAAGAGCAATTACAAGCTCTTGAAATTCCTCTGATGTTCATAGATGGCAGCACAAGTCATTAAAATATTCATTTTCGCGGATGATTTGGAGTTTAATTTTAGAAACGGTGATGGTAAAAGGAAACTCCCTTAATTGTATTGCAGAACGAATGACTCATTCAGTTTAGAGATGATATCACTGAGGGAATCACCATTTTACTAAGAAAAAGATAGCTAGCTGTTGCAAAATAGTGTTTCCACTCCACGTTCTGGGAATGAGTAACATTTTTTGCATGATCATGATCACGAATATTTAAATCGTATTGTTTTCGAAATAAGTGCGTTAAAACAATTGTTTGAATTCTGCCAATCTTTCAAGATTCATTTAATGTTAAATAACAACAAGAGATTTTACTTTTTGTAAAACCGTTTCAATTATTATACTACGAAATCGATCTTTTATCGATTGCTTTATAAAGGATTAAATGTATAATTTAAGAATCAGAGACAAGCTCCGATTCTCGTATGAGCAGCATAATTTTAATATACCGTAAAACCTCTCATAATCGGCATGCAATTAATGGAGATGTCAAAATAACAGCACTTTTGAAGGCATAAATTTCAATTCGAAATTTAGACTTACAAGATAATAATAATAATAATAATAAAAATATGTTACAGGTTAGTGAAGAGGAAGTGTAGGCCTGGTAAGTGGCGAATCCGGGGAAGGCTATCGGGCTACAGCCCCCCCAGAGCTAAGCCAGAATTCTTGATTTTATTTAACATCATTACAACTGTTTTATCTTAATTTCCCTCTTTTTAAAAAATGATAAAAACGTTTCAACATTACTTTCTGGCTTGGCAGGCTCGAAAATTTTCCTACTTTTGTAGTCATTCCACTTGTACTTGTAGCTTTGACGCTGTCGAAGACATTTTTTGGCTAGTTATTTCATTGTAATCTTTATTAAATTATCGAAAGTATTGTATTGTTTTTTATGATTCTTATTGTCAGGTGAGTCAAGTCTGTAAAGTTAAAGAGTTTTGGTTTACTTTAGCCTTGAGGTTTGACATTCATCACGACGATACAAAGTTTTTATGACCCCAGACCCGAATCCTAGATTCGCCACTGGGCCTGGTAGATGTACATAATTCTATTGGCATCACATTCTTTCTTAGCGACGATGGATAATTGAACCTTGGAAAGGAGAGAGATGATGATGAGGAAAAAGAGGAAGAAACGCCACGCAGACCAAAAAAGTTATATAGATGGAAGATGAAGGATTGCAGATTTTCATAAAATTTGCTGAACATTGTTCATCTATGTCAGCGCATGATATTATGAAACTTCACTGTATACACAGTGAATTTTTCAAACTCGGGTTACAATCTTGTAACCAGCAGCCAGATATTCAAAGTTTTTACACCACACTAAGAAATGCGTAACTTTCATGTCATAGTCTGGAAGTAATTTTAAAATGATGTTGAATTTTGTTTTTCTGAAATATAAAATAAGGTGTACTTATTCTAACCTTAAATAATGGGTGCGATTTTCTATATTATTTACTTGATAGATCGAAAAACATGACCATCGGACTTTACTGCTTCAATTTCGACAGATGGCATCACAAAACATGAGTAGGAAAGTTATAGATACAGTGAAACCTCTCTGAGCGGCCACCCCTCCGTTCCGAGAAAAACTGGCCGTTCAGAGGGGGTGGCCGCTCTAAAGGGTTTTCGTTACAATTACAAGATAATTGCTATAATACATAATATAAACAAGTCTCACATATATTTCTTATTTAAAATGAGGTTTGAGACTTATCTAAAGAGAAAATAGTACTTTCCTTAATATTTGTTTACATTTTTTGAAAAAAGGATATAATTTGTGACTGTTTTAAGCTTTTACCGTTCTCGGGGAAAAACCATTTTTTCAAGTTTGTTTTTCATTTTAAAAAGTAAATCTCTAACCAATGCGTTTGTTAAATGGGATGGGCGAATCCACCCGGCGGCCGTTCAGAGGGGTTGGATGGCCGTTGCTAGGGGTTATTTTAACATTAGGCCTATAGGCCAAAAAATCCGTGCCACGAAAAATTGGCCGTTAAGAGGGGTGGCCGCTATGCAGGGGTGGCCGTTCGAAGAGGTTTCACTGTACGTGTATTCAATTATCTGGAAAAATCTTTTATCCGGCATTGGCGAGGTACCTTTGTTGCAAGTTAAGACAGATTCTACTGTATATATAGTTTCACATGAGGCAAAGGGATCATCTGTGCCTACATCCTCATGAATCTGAGTCAAAGTGGCAATTCTATTTTTATAATTTTTTCGAAACATCACGACACAAAATAAAATTATAATATGAATACACAACAAACCGTAAACAAATGATAACAGCCAGTCAAAAATATAACGGAAATATAGAAGACAATAAAGATTATTTGTTTAATTACGATTTTGGATAAAATAGTAAAGAAATTACTTTAAAAGTGAATTTAAAATGCGTATAAAGCCTAATACATAATAACAGTTACAGCTGAAATTTCATTGACTTTAGTGATATAAAACCATCAATAATATTTTCGATTAAATGTTTTCAACTGACAATATAGTCATATTAGACCATTTTTCTTGTCAAAGTTTAAACCTTAAATAGTTTTCTTTTATAATTTTAGGTTCACTAAAGCTCCTTACATCCCAGGTTATTATAACCCAGGGGTTCCCAACCTTTTTTCCCTCGCGTACCCCTTGATTATTCTTTTTGTTTTCGCGTACCCCCTACTTTCATACCCCCCGCCTATATAAAGAAGTTTCTATCAATAATGTTAAGGGCCTAGGTACGCTTAAGAATCAAATGACTGGAATTCATAACATTTGCTGGGCTTATTTTTGATCTTTACATTTGATTCCATTTTTATTATAAACTTTTATTCAACTTGACTGTCGTGTCCTCAAATCTTGAGAATCGATTTCTTACCCACTTCCAATCGAGTTACAGCTTTGAAATGTAGCACATTGGTGGGTTTCCGGAGACAATACAATATTATGCAAAAAAATTTACAATCTGTACCTATTTTAAACCTAACAAAATGGTATTAAAATTTTAGCCCTATATTTGGGCGATAAAGTTTGGAAGGTGGTAACCTTACGTTACGTAGGGTTGTAACAAAACCACGAAGCTAACAGAGAATACGCTATACTTCCGAAGCTGCACCGATGAATGACGTAATAGCTCGTGTTTCTACGCGTCTTGGGTTTACTTTCTATTAGAATTCGCCAACAATCAGATTTTTTTTTTTACTTCGTATGCGCCGAACGTTTCGCACTGAAATCAAAAAGAGAAAGTTGTGTAGATCGATTCTCTTTTTTCTATTACATTGTTGATAATAGTTGTAAGTTATCGCGTAATATACTACGGATTTATATTTCAGAAAATTAATGTCATTAAATAATTTTAAAAAAGAAATTGTAATTTTAATATGCGTTTTAAATTGGAGAATTCAATAATTTAATTTGGTTTACTGTGCCTAACATGCTGTGTGTATTCGTGTCAGCCGTCACTAAAAAGTAGAAAAATAAATAAATAAATAAAAATATTAAGGTATAAGCTTTTATTCAAAATGCATTTTAAATGAGAAAATACGTTTACACATTATAATTTCGTCAAAATGAACTCAAAAGTAAAAAATAATGTTTCTGATTACAATAAAATGCATGGTTCGAATAAAAGCGTGGGCTCCTTCTATAGCACCTTATATTTTGTGTATATTCCCTTAAACAAATGGAATATTCCTAGAAGGTAAAGGCGCCTACGCTTTTATTCGAACCATGCATTTTATTGTAATCAGAAAAATTATTTTCAACTTTTGCGTTCATTTTGACGAAATTATAATGCGTAAACTTATTTTCTCATTTAAAGTGCATTTTGAATAAAAGCTTATATCTTAATTTTTTTAAAAAAATTATTACACTAGTATTAGTTCAACGTCACAACAGATGAAATCAGAGAGTATTGTAATAATTTTGCATTAACTTATAAAGATAGCTAAAAATTACACTCCCTTTTGGTTTCTTTTCTACTTATTTTGAAGGTAGGTTTAAGATTTGCACAACGTTCACATTTACTTTTTACACGAACTTGGAGAAACAAAATTCTGTAACATTTTTAATCCCTTATGTTTTCTTGTGACCGCCATTTCCGACTTTGAGCTCGCGTATCCCCAACTGGTTCCACCGGTTGGGAGCCTCTGCTTGGGGGTACGCGTACCACAGGTTGGGAACCTCTGCTTGGGGGTACGCGTACCACCGGTTGGGAACCTCTGCTTGAGGGTACGGGTACCACTGGTTGGGAACCTCTGCTTGGGTGTACGCCTACTACAGGTTGGGAACCTCTGCTTGGGGTACGCGTACCACCGGTTGGGAACCTCTACTTGGGGGTACGCGTACCACAGGTTGGGAACCTCTGCTTGGGGGTACGGGTACCACTGGTTGGGAACCTCTGCTTGAGGGTACGCGTACCACAGGTTGGGAACCTCTGCTTGGGTGTACGCGTACCACAGGTTGGGAACCTCTGCTTGGGGTACGCGTACCACAGGTTGGGAGCCTCTGCTGGGGGTACGCGTACCAAATATTGGGAACCTCTGCTTGGGTGTACGCGTACCACAGGTTGATTTTCAAAACATCCAAACAGGAAGATTCGGAATTCATCCGAAGGTTGGTAATTCAAGGGCGGCCCCCATATATTTACATCTGATACAGAATAGGCACCAGCTTGAAACGATCTCAGTAAACCTTTCGTCAGTGTGAGAAACCGATGAAAATTGTCACAGCTGAATGGAAGTTGGAATTGAGAATAGTTTGAAATCAAATTGGAATGGCCGGAAGGCCTTTTCAAAACCTCGCTTCAATATTAATTTCCCCGCTTATTTTTCTTTGCGATAATGACATTTCAAAATAGAAATGTATATATTATTGAGATGACGATGACGCGAATGTAATGACGTCACCTGCCGGAAGGAATCGGATTGTAATGAAAGCATATGACGTCAGCTGCCGCGAGGAATGTCACGCACCAGCCAATGAAATTGCAACAATGCATTCTGGGAGATCGTCCGGAAAAACTCTCGCTGTTAAATCTCGCTAGCAAAAAAACTGTTTGAACTGACCAGGAAAAAATTAATTAAAAAAAAACGAAGAAAGATATTTTAACCGTTCTTGTTTTAACCCTCTGAGTGGTTAGCTGTTTTGATCTATTTACTTTAAAGTCTTAAAAATTTGCTTTTAACGTGGATAATTGGATGTTTTTTGCATTTAATCCAGTCTCTGAAATCTTAAGAATATTTTATCCATAGTAGTTTAGGAAATTATACATACAAGCATGAGTTATCTGCTTTTAAACTCAATATGAGAAACGGAAAAATACGTGCAAAACGCTTAATCCGACAGAAACGTTCCAGTTATAAGCTGAAAAAAAAAATGAAAATTATAGAGATGTTAGAACGTCAGATGCGAGAATTTGAAGAAATCCTTATTAAAAATTACCGTAAAAGTGACTATTTTTCAAAAATTTCTCAAAATTCAGTAAATTACATTAGAAGTACGAAACAAACTTCAAAAGAACGGAAATCGTTTGTTCTTTCCGATGGTGTTTTTTTCGTACAATTATTCGAAGCCATGCTATTGAGAAATGAGTGCGTAAAATCACCCAAAACAACACAAAATATTGAATAAAAAATTTTCTAGATTAAATTTTAAAATTCCGGCTTCGAGGTGCATTCAATCACCATTACGACTACCTGTGTGCCAAATTCATGGCTGTAAGTGCGATAGATTCCTCTGGACATCGCAGACACACACACACGCACACAAACATTGCCTTTTATAAGTATAGATTTTAAAAACCATTCTTCGGAAAGTGTTCTGTTACTATCCGAAGGAGATTTATAAAAATTATTTTCCTGCAGTTGTTTGTGTATTTAAAAAAAAAAGTCTGATTTAGTTAGAAATTGGCGGTCAGCATGAAAGGTTATTCACTTTAAAGTAATCAAACGATAAGCATTGCTCCGTTTCGCTGTTCAAAAGTTTTACATTCAAATTTTGTAAAACTTTTTGAACTTTGAGTTTTTTTCGTTGAAGTGAATGCACGGCACAACTAGACGCAGCACGGCTTGTCATTTCACTCTCTCTATTTATAAATCATTATTATTATTTTTATACAAAATCGTTATCATGCTTATTTTTGGGCCGAATCAATTCGATCATTTTATTTTTTATCGCACGCTTTTATTCAACTTTACTTCTTTCATGTTTGTGAAGATGGAATTTTGTAATCGCTTTTTCACGAGAACCTCGTCTTATTTGCATAATTGCATTAGTTATTGTTCTGTATATTGTTTGAAAATTTAAACTAAATGTTCTTTCTTCAGACATTTCCAATTTTCATTCAAACCATTCAATTTTGGGGAAAAAAAAAACAGACTAGATCTGAAAGGTTAACTTCAATAAGAAGGAACGCAAATGAGATTCATGATTGTTGTGAAAAGTTAGGGACACTTTCCATTAAAACCAGCGGGAGTGGTCTTCCCAAAACTTTCTCGTATCCGCCCTAACACGGGTAGAGAAAAAATGCACCAATCGCCAGTAACATGCACCATTCCCTAACACAGGTGGAAAAAATGCACGAATCGGTCGCACCTACTTTTTGCGTCGTAGAATGGTGAAGAAACCAATATGTAATTTCAACGCCTTTTTTTCAACCGATTGAAACGAAAATTGGGTACGGATTTACAATTAATGTTAGCAAACCTCATACCAGATTTTATTTATCTAAGTTATAGCATTTAGGAGTTATCGTGTTCACAAGTATGTGATTATACAGACCGACAGACATTCAACGCGTTGATGGATTTGGCTCTAAATTTGAGGCGGACCTACATTCTTTATGATAAAACTGTGCACCAAATTTTATTCATCTAGCTATTTAAATTGAGTTATCGTGTTCACACGAACACGGACAGACAGACTTCCCGACGACGGATTTTGTCCAATATTTGGCAGAAACCTACAAATTATGTGTAAAGATCACATACCAAATTTCATCCCTCTCGCTCTAATAGTTTTCGAGTTATCGTGTTCACAGACAGATACACATAATTCCAAAATTTAGTTTTTCGGACTCAAGGAGGTCTGAAACGTGGAGATACATCAAAATCTCGAGTTCGAATTTTTTGGCGGTTACAATTCTTTCTCTTTGTATACTTCGCATACGAAAAGTAAAAATGGATAGGCTTTTGAAAAAATTATGACTCCCAGTAATGCAGGATATATAAGATAATTGGCTATAAATGCTTTCAAAAATCAACTAGTTTGTTTGTCAGAATTGTGTATTTTCTCTCGTGAAAAGTAATACATTTTCAAATAATGATGCGAAGTGCAACAATTAACAATTGTTGCAAAGTGCAACAATTTCTCTGAAAGGAGATAAAAAAAAATCTTCCTATCTTTCGCTATGCTGCTGTTCGAATTGCAGTGCTTCTCAAATGTGTTTGTAGTTTTTGACAAACAGTCAAGTGTTCTACGTCAATATATTTCATCCTTTTAACGAGATTTCTTTTGTTCAGTGATTTTAGTTTGGTGGCCTGAATATGATAAAAGTAGGGAAAAAAGTCGAAGAGTGTTGTCAGATGACACTTAATAAGCTTTTAAAAAGAGTGTGAAGGGTAAACGATTTAATTGGAGAATCGGGCGTGACTGATTTCTGAGTTCCGACATGGCGATTATCCGAAATATCTGACAAAAAATACCTGGAAATCAAATATTTGATCTGGAAATTGATTAAACTTATCTACCGAACTGTTCTATTTCTCTACTGACTACTGAAGTATTTGATAATCATTGAAAACGAAAGCTCATCATTCATTCTAATGATTGAAATTACAGCTTCCTTTACGGTGAATGGATTTCTTCATCACGTCTGAACAAGTGAATGTCTGGTGTTGGCGCATGCGTACCACTTGCACAGAGGAATGGGAAGTTGCGCATGCGCCCAACCGGTAAGTGACGCTCGTGCATTTGGGTGAAATGAGTTAGCAGTAACTCATAAATGGCGAGGGTAAATTAACTCTCAATTGAAACCCACAAATTAAGTATTAAAAATGATAGCAAGTAATATAAAAAAAAATTAAAAGTCAATTCCTACTTAGGTCAGCGATCTACACGCTTCGTCACTGACACAAATACATGAAAAAATGACGCCTTCGTGAACATACCAGAAAACAAAGGATATTAGGTCTAGAAGCTGGCAAACCTAGCTCCATCTATTGAGAAAAATTCGAACCAAACGACTCAAAGCGACATATGCTTTCTCCCATATAAAACTGAAATGAATTAATTAAATTTAATTAATGAATTAATATTTGAAAAAACTGTATTAACATCAAGTGTCATCCACTAAAAATTTAAAAAAATGTATTTGAACTTGAGTGGATGAATAAAAAGTATTTTATTAACGATTGAAAATTTGAACAAGATATATAAATAAATATATATAGGGAGAGTGTGAACTAATAGTAGGAATTGAAATTGAAAAAGTATTCCTTGCACTGTAAAAAGTGTGTTGTGTGATGTAAAATAAAATATAAAAAGAAAGCAGTGCCGGATGGTCCGTCATTAACTAATTACATAACGAAAGTAACAACATCTGGTCATCTGAAATTGACTAGATACGAGTCTATCTGAATTGGATTTCTGTACCGGGTTAACTGGGAAATAAATTAAAAAAGTTTCGATAATGAATCTATCGTGAGGGGTCAAAACATTTATAGACACCGAAAAGTACACCGACGTATAGGGGATAGACAATAAAATTTAAAAAATTAGTAACAGAATTAGCTAGCTTTCATAGACACTATCGGGTTTTTTTGGTAATTCCCAGTTTAAGGCAGCTAAAGTGTGGCGGCGAGGGGGGGAGAGGTGACTGCCACTGTGGCCTCCCGCCGCTACGCCACTGGTCATGTTCCATATAAACAACTATCACAGAAATCTTAGGAAAAAGGCAGTGATTTCAATGAATTTAAACTTAGTCCATAGCCATGATATGTAGGGATGCCAAGCATTGATACGGGACATTTAAGTGCTAAATAAATAAAACATGAAAAAAGTAGGCCGGTAATGGTTTATTTTATTCTCATAAAAAATCGCAATGAAGTTTAAACAATCTAATAAAATGAATACTTAGAATAATAAAAGAGATGCAAGTCTAATCCCCTTTTAGACCAGTCATATTTTAAAGTTGAATTTACTTTCTTAATTATATCATTTTCTTCTTTCACATAAATACTTATAAAATTGGGCGCAAGTCAATTTAAAATTATAACGACAAGTCAAAATTGCTTCCATTTTCTCCACTGACCACCTTTTTCTTTCACCCGACCATTCAATTGACATTAGGGAAAATATTTTCTCCACATTTACATTGGGGCTAGAATGGCAAACACATATTCGCATAGCTTTATACATGACTTCTGCTCAATATACTTTGTATCTGCGGAAAACGTGAGCCATTTCTCTTCCATTCTCAATTTCATAGTTGCTTCGCAGTTTGGGTTGGTATTATTTTTCTCTAAATAATGTTTTAAATGTACAAACTGCTTAGGGACCGTTCAAATATTACGTAAGCACCCAACGGGGGGGGAGGGGGTTTGCGATTTTAACTATTTTTGCTGACAAGGGGGGAGGGGGAGTATGAGTGATGCTTATGTAAGACATTAAAATCACTTTATTTCCGAAAATCTCTTGTAACTTGCACAAATAATTTAATTTAAAAAAATTAAATTTGAAAAAAAAGTTAAATTTGGCAAAAGAAAATTAAACTTGATTTTTGTAAGCTTAAACTTGAAATTGTAAGTAAATTAAACTTACATTTTTTTGCCATTTTAAGCCGAGTTAGAGTTTTTTATTTGAATAAGTCCTAAAATTTTTAAAAATTAGATTATTACTGTTATACGTTTTGTAAAAAAAGAACAGGGGAGGGTTGCAATACTTACATAATTATAAGAGGGGGGGTTTCGATTTCTTATTTTGCTGACAAGGGGGGGGAGGGGTCAAAATACAAAACATGACTTACAGTAATTTAGACAGCCCCTTAATTAGAATCGTTTCGCAAATATCTATCAATTTACTTGTAAATATGAAATAACGTTCTATTTCCCTTTCAGGGAACGAGCCATCAAACGGGACATAAGCAAGGACAAATGAGCAATACAGGACTCGTGGTGAAATACGGTGACAATTATTATATTTCCCAGGACGAACATATGAAACCCTAATAGTATAACCGAGAGCAGTTGGGCAGCCTACATGAGCAAGTTCAGACTAGATTACAAAACTAGGTTTCCTTCCTTTTTTGCATTATCTGTTTTGATCGGATGACCTTGCACCAGCAAACTGGCGAACAGTCAACGGATGGGTTCAAGACTCACGAGGCCAACTTGCCTTTATCATCGCTGTGGCGATAGGCACCCACTCTATCATCACTCGATCGTGAAACAGAGAGGTAGATGTCGATATCGGGCCTTCCCACGTCCACTACTGTCGTCTCACTGCGTCAAGGTAACGGTTAAAGTGAGGTGGGAAGGTTGGATTGATCTCGTCATGGGACGTCTGCAAGTCCTTGAAGACCTCTAGGGCTATTTTTAGAGAGGCCTTTCTTATTTCACCAGAGTAACTGCTTCTGGGACACCGTCAGAAGAATTTCGTCATATATTGTGAGAAGTAGTGATGGATTAGAATTTGACCAATTAAGAAAATCTCGACGAACAGTTCGACCTGTTGCACAACTATCCTCTAAACGCGTATATCTCTCTAAAACGCATTGATTTATTGCTCGGGTACTTTCTATAAACAATTTTAAATTCCAATTTGCATTTGCGCCATTTCTACTACATGGGTGGTTCGGTCTATTCTAAATCTATCATTTCGTCTTCCCCTAAATGCTGGAATCTAATCATTACAGGTCGCAATTTGTTGTACACACAAGACGTTTCTTTGGACAGCTTTGAGAGAATTTCGTCACATACTTGGGAAAGTAGTGATCGAAAAAATAATTGACAATTAAGAAAATCTCCCGCGTCCTTTCACAGAAGAACAGTTCTTCGACCTGTTGCACAACTTATCCTGATCCTCATAAACGTATATCTCTAACACGTGATTTAGATGCTTTCTATAAACTAATTCTAAATTCAAACTGCATTGCCATTCTAAATCATGGATGGTTCAGTCTAATCCCCTAAATCTATAATTCTAATTCTAATTTCTACATCTAAATCTAATAACTGAATCTAATCATTACAATTTTCGTATTTATTGTACACACAAGACATTGAGCATTTTTTTCCTGCGTAGCTACATGGCATTTTCCCTAAGCTTCAAACTTGTAAAGCGACTTCTAGATTATCACGTCCTGTATTAAGAAATTTCTGTTATCCGTCTGTTCAGTTTGCCCGCCATGGTCCTGGACCAGAGTGACGGTGTCAGTTTAGTTGTATATTGAGAAGCCGATTTCGAACATTCTTTGTACCAAATTGCAAGACGCTCATCCCGTTGTGAGTTGGTCAAAGTGATTACATATACACAATCTTGATGATGAAACCAATTTCCAAACTTCGTACTTCTGACTCTTTGGGTTCTTGGTATCGTGTTTATTCACGGCATTTTGTAGTAGCATTATAGGTCCAGTTTGACCTTCCGTTTTTTAGGTAGCTGTCCCATTTGTCTGGCTTTGCTTCCAGGACATGAAGAAAGAGAGCAACCACGATAACAATTTCCAACAAAGAGGGCATAAAGTTAAAATTCCGTAGTGAGGTGTCTAGTAGCGTAGTGACAAACCAGCCACCTTTACACATATACAAGGATTGGTCAAAATGCCTGATCTCACTTAGTTCTATCTACATTAAAACCGCATTGGTGGCGGAATTCAGGTCTGGTAGTTCATAAAATTTTGTATGGTGAAAGTGACGAGATGTCAAACCTGTGTTTATACAGACAAAACACTTTAACTTTACAGACTTTCCTCACTAACCAATAAGATCGTAAAGAACCACTACAATACTTTCGATAATTTAATAAAATACAGTAAATAACCAGCAAAAGTGTTTTCGACCGCGCCAACGCTACAGAATTTTCAAGTTATTTAGAAAGTAGAGCCTGAGGCCTGTCAAGCCAGAAAGCAATGTTGTCACAATTTTTATTATTTCTTTTTAGCTTTGAGTGTTTCTGAAACAGGGTTGCGGTGATTTTAAATAAAATCAAGAATTTTGGTTTAGCTCTGGGAGTTGCAGTGATAGCCCCAACAGATTCCTCACTAAGAGAAATTCTAGTAGATATTTCAGACGATTGCAAGAAATTCGATCAAGTATTTTTTGCAGATGTTAATGTTAGCGTATGTTACAAGTAGTTTTATTTTGAATGAAAAATTTAATGGGATTCAAGGATTATAAAGATTTTATTAAGTGATTATATGTTTCAACGATTAACTATCGCATATTAAATTGAAAATAATTTATTAACTTTTTTTGAGAGGGGCGCAGAATTATGTTTTGGCACAGGGCAGTAGAAATGTACAAATCTCAACCAGAAAAAGTAAAAAAAAAAAAAGAAAGAAATCAGACAAGGAAAATAATAATGCACAGAATGCCAGCAAGATGGCACTGTATGGGTAAATGGAATGCCAGCGGTTGCAGAAAATAATAGACGAACTTGGCTAATTCGACTCTGTGATGGGACCTCGAAAAGGTAATTTACTAAAAATTCGGTCTGGGGAAAACAGTTCTAAAAGGTTAGGTAAATTAAGGTTATTAAATGAAATTTTAGACGAAAATGGCAACAAAGGAATTTATTTTTAACGACAGCAGTTTTAATAACAGTTATAATAGCCATGAATTAATAGCCTAGTTAGTAATTTACTAAATACAGTGATAATAATTATAATTAAATTTTTTTTAATGATAATAATTTAAAGAACTATGTAAAAAAAAATTTTAATAAACAAACAGTATACAACACTTGAATACAACAGTTAGCACAATAAAACTTCAAAATCAAACGGTACAAGTTACAATTAACAAGTTCAAACTTATTTAAACAGAATGAGAAAGTTTTATTACTTTTTTAAGATTAAAAATTACATCGTAAAGCGGCAAATTCCACATTGAACTGAGGTCACTTAATTAAAAATAAGAGTCACTTATGGTCAATGGAGGCACACAAAGATATGTATTACAGTGAAAGGTGAATAGAGTAGTCCTTCCCCCCCCCTTTTAAATTAAATTAAAGTTTTATTCATTTTGTCAACTTTCAATCGTTAACTTTAATTCTCTGTGGTTCAGAGCTTCTGGAAAACATCATTTGACAAAATTTTGAATTGTGCTATCTACCTATACGTCAGTACTTTAAACCTTCATGTTTTGCTCCCCTTATGACTCGTCGCCGCTACTGTTTGTTTAGCAAGGGAAAGAATTCATAGAAATAAAGCAAGATTTAACATTTTAGTTGTGACTTTTCGAATAAGCCAATATAAATTTGAATCTTCTATACTTACTATAAAAGGTATTATAAAAGGCAGTGTGTGTTTTTGCCATATGAAATTTGGTATACACGTAGTCGTAATGGTGACTGAATGCACCTCGAAGCTAGAATTTTGAAATTTAATCTAGATATTTTTTTATTTAATATTTTGTGTCTTTTGGTGTGATTTTTCGCACTCATTTCTCAATAGCATGGCTTCGAATAATTGTACGGAAAAAACAGTTACACCATCGGAAAGAAAAAACGATTTCCGTTCTAATGAAGTTTGTTTCGTACGTCTAACGTAATTTACTGAATTTTGAGAAATTTTTGAAAAATAGTCACTTTTATGGTAATTTTTAAAAAAGATTTCTTTAAATTATCGCATCTGACGTTCTAACATCTTTATAATTTTCATTTTTTTCCAGCCTATAAATGGAACGTTTATGTTGGATTTAAAACAAGAACTGTTAAAATATCTTTTTTCGTTTTTTAAAAATTAATTTTTCCCTGGTCGGTTTAAACAGTTTTTTCGTAGCGAGATTTAACAGCGAGAGCTTCTCCGGACCATGCCACAACGCATTGTTGCAACGTGACCTTCTTCGCGGCAGGTGACGTCATTCGCAAAGAAAAATAAGCGGGAATATCAATAATGTGTATTTTTTGTTTTGATTTTGTTTTCGAAACTTTTTCCTGCCATTGTGGGCATTTTTTTCCACCGATTTTTTTGAAGTCCTGATTCCACGGGCAACGCCGTGCGCGTACTGCTAGTAGAAGATATTTTAACATCGTATTAATAGGAAATTCAAGGGACCACAGAAAAGAAAATTCGAATTAAAAACCTTCGAATTAGCCCAGTTCTACTGTATTACAAATGCAGTTGATATTTAATGAGTTTATTCTAATATCTTTTCAAATGTGCTTAATATACTTTTTCTTCGCTCATGTACAGTGGCACCAAGATTGAAACTATATTCTTAGAACATTTTTGTTTGTTTGGGTATTGAAAGAAGGAAGGCTTATGATTATTAATATAAATTTGTGCATATCATTTGGAACATGATTTAACCCTTTGACTACTAATAGGACGTATACGTCCCATTCACATTTTAAAATTATTTCCAGTATCAGTCCTCAACTGCATATCAGTTGAGGACTAAATTTATTGCTCTCCTTTTGTGAAGATATGATGGATTATTAATGCTTTAAATTATCAGGCCAAATTTTACATTCTCCCTTCTCTCTTCTGTTATATTTGTCTCGAATGACTACAGCTGTTTATGATACATATACTATTTTTTTATATTGCTATTGTATGGTATTATTTTTTTGCTAGCCGCCTTCGGCGACCGATATGTAGAGATTTTCATTACATAGAAGTTCGATATATGAGGGGTTCCACACAGTGGCGGCTCGTCCATTAGGGCTGCAGAGCTGCAGCACCCCCTGAAATTATTTTTTAAACTTGTATTTTTCATTTTGAATCTTATTTGCTGACTTTTCCACTCTCAGAGTGCAATCACTTACGAAAATGCAAAAAAGTAATAAAAAATGGGAAAAAAGGCATAAAATGAATCCAAACGAAGAGAGGCGCAGGTCTGAGCTGCAAAATAATCTCCCCCCCCCCCGAAATCCGTTCACTGAGCAGAAAATCCGGAGTGAAAAAGCAACTCTTTCTCCCTTTAACTTAGACGGGCTATGGGCTGAAAGTCAACACAGCTCTGGCTGGCACGGAGCCAACTGAACGAAAGAAAGATGCTCTTTTGAATATATTTTTCCTTTTTTTTCCTCACTCTCGCACAAGTTGCAACATCATTGGCTGTTCATGAGTTTCGGTTCATGTTGCGACGATAGATTCTAGCAAATACAGTAGAACCCCGCTAATCCGAACTAATTGGGACCGGTGCCTGTTCGGATTACAAAACATTCGGATTATCCGAAATTCCGATAAAAATTGAAAAGAAAAAAGATGTGCGCTAAAAAAATGTGAGTTATAAGTACTCAATACTACTATCTCTTGAATTCTTTTATTCAAAAGCAATAAAAAGAGAATATGTCTCCCCTTTTCATTAGAATAATGGATGTGCTCCTGCATGAAGTGACCTCATCTTGCGGCGAATTGCATTAGTTTCTTCAATGTGCACAAAATTATGCATGCTAAAAAGGAACTTTTTTGTTTTTAGTATGTATATTTAAATCTTTTCAATTACGTATAATTTTCGAAAATGAAATCGGTTCGGATTAACCGAAATTTCGGATTAGCGGGGTTCTACTGTAATACTATTCTAAAACTTTCAAATTTGTAGAATATTTCAGTAAAAAATGTATTTAATATGTTTTAGCTTAAAAATAAATTTTCTGTACACGAGTTTTTGAAAGAGTGAACTGGGCAAGGAGGGAAGTGTATATGTGAAACCCCGATTATTATTTTTTTTTCGTCTGAGGAAGTAAAACTAATAGTAACTCGTGTTAGTAAAACTAATAGAAAATGTCATATACTGGTTATATACTTTGTTTGAAAGGCAGGAAATGTCACATCTGGATTTGGAATTCAAAAACTTGGCCTACTTGGAGATAAAGTATCTTTTAAAATTGCATTCTCTTGATAAACATTTTTTTTTGCAGCTCTCCACGTTTCTGAGCTCACGAGCCGCCACTGGTTCCAAAGTACATTTTTTATCTTATAGGACTAAATTTCGGATTTAAATTTATGCGTCATTTTGATTTTGGCGGTTAACTGGTTGCCTGTTACGAGATACAGTGGAATCTCCCTATAATGAAATCGCTTGGTTCCAGTTGAAAAATTCGCTATAGAGAAAATTTCGTTGTACGGAGATTAGAGATTTTTGCAGTTATTTAAGTAAATGTAACAAACCTTTTAATATGGGCGATAAGTTCAAAAATATTTAATTATGACTTTCAATTAAAAATGAAGTGATATTTATTATAAATTTGTTAAAATTATACTAATTTTTATTGTATAAATAAAATGCTCAAAAGTGAAGACAATTCACCAATTTAGAGAATAATATGTACTAGTACGGATAAGCATAAAATGCGTATTGTCACATCCATTTGCTGTTTTCACCCCCACTCCACCCCGATTCTTGGAATCTTGACCCGTAGAAATGTTGCTCCCTCTGTAGAAACCCAGGTCCCCACAGCATATTTACAAACCCTACCCTGATAGAACTGAGGCAGGAAATCGGACAATATGATTGGCTCGCTTCGCCGAGAGTCGATGACGTCGTTCTTTGCTCTCGTACGGAAATTATAACAAAAAAAAGCGATTGAATGTGGACTTTGAATTAGTTTAGGTTTCCGTTGCTTGGACTTCGCGAATTTTGTTCTACGATACGCACCTACGTAGCTATTTTATTTAGGTCTAGCGATTATCCTTTTTTTCGTTTTATTATTATTGGCCTTAATAATAATAATTAATAATTTTACTATTATTTGGCATTAATTATAGTTAGATTAGTTGACTTTGACACATCAAATGAACTATTTTCACTGGAATGACGTCAAAAAAACCCAACAACATTAACCTGTTAGTTAATACCCTTCAAACAAAGTTGTTATCATTAGACTTTTCATTAGTATAATTTCTTACAGTGTGGGATGTTTTATTTTTTATGATATTTTAAAAAATAATTTCATTTTTAAAAATATTACAACACACGGAAGAATGTTTTCGGTGCTCAACTGTGGGAAAACGGAGAAAAGTAGGACGACTCTTGTTTTGTTATGATTGCCGTACGCTACGTGCGAGAGCTGAAAACGACGTCACTGCCCCTCGTAGCCAATGGTATTGGCCGATTTCCTGCCTCAGTTCTATCAGGGTAGGGTTTGTAAATATGCGTCCCCACAACTGCATTACTCTTCACATATCATTCTATTGTTATGTGTTATCGCTGGAATGAACAATGCGAGTGGATGCACATGTGAGCGATTTGTTTGCACAGAAATTAGTAACTTTCTTCAAAAATGACAAAAATCGAAAAGATAAAGGTCTGAAAAAATTCGTTATAGGGAGACAACCACTTCGTTATATGGAGAATATTTTGAATGTTATTTAACATTCCGATTAAAAATCTCGTTATAGGGAGAAATTCGCTGTAGGGAGACTCTACTGTATTTTACTGTAAATAACGGTAAGCGTGATGAAATGTCTTGAAACTATTACTTCTGGCATTCCTATCTTAAAATAAATCGACTGCCTCTCGTCCGAGAACAAAAATAGACCTTAAAGTGCATCAACTCTACCAAAATAGTCCGAAGTTTTCAAAGTGGGAAAATCAACAGAAGAAGCTGATTACACTTGCAAAGTATTAATATGGATATTTCTGAACGTCCGTTGACACCACCTGTTCATACATAAATTAAGAAGGAGATCCGATCTTCTGACCTTGCAGTCATCCAAAAATCTGCTTTAAGCAGCGTTATGGTCTTATTATTCGGTCTGTCTCGTCTTCCTCTGCTATGGACAACGTTTTATTGCTACCTCGTACGTCAGCAGAGATGCTAGGAATAGTAAAGCATATCTAAAAACAGAAGAATTTATTGGCATGGCGTACGAGGAAACAATTATTACGTTGAACGTCAGTAAAATTACTATAGATAATGCTTGTATATATTTCAGGAAAAATTTAATTTGCAATCAGAATAGATTGCCTATAAACGGCAGATGTTGTGTCAGAGATCACTTTTGGCGCAGATTGGTGAACGCAATTAAAATTAAGTTTCGAATGAGTTTTAATGCAGTAGATAGAGACAGGAATTACGATTACGGCACTAATCTGATATTTTCATTGAAATTATTTATTCATTTGTGTTGCTGCGGAAAATGATTGGGTAGAAATCTTTTCGCCCGATTTATCCCTCGAGTTCTTTTTTTGCATGTTTTTTACAGTAGGGTGATTTCGCATTCGTTTAGTTTATCTGCCAGAAATGATAAAGCTCCACCATTTTCCACCACTCATTTGTGAAATTATCTCGAGTTTCCAATGGCTCCCTTCGCTTGCCCTTTATCTTGATTATTAGCAGTTTTAGACTAAATAAGTCGGGTAATAAGTAATAAACATTAAATCCTTCAAAATAAATCCCTTTCGCAGACAAAATCTGTCTCATTCTTGTCAGGACTCCTTTGACGTTGTTCGAGCTGCCTGTGCCCTCTCGGATTCAGTTTGAACTTACGTGTCTGTTACGTGTCTTACGTTATTGTAATGTAATGTTTGTCGGCAGCAGTGGTGTAGTTGCAAAATAATAAGCAGTGCCGGAACACTCTAAAAGCAGTGCCGGAACACTCTAAAAGCAGTGCCGGAACCTCTAAAAGTAATGCCAGAACACTCTAAAAGCAGTGCCGGAACACTTTAAAAGCAGTGCCGGAACCTCTAAAAGCAGTGCCGGAACACTCTAAAAGCAGTGCCGGAACACTCTAACCTGAGTGACAAAAATCGCACCGTTTTAGGAACGTTTTCACAATTTTTTGTTATTTAATTCTCGTAAAAAAAAGAAGTGCCGGCACTGCTTTTTTTGGCTTGTTAGCAATACCCTAGCCATCAGGGCCGGATTAAGCCCTGTGGGGGTCCTTAGGCATTGCAAGTTTCGGGGTCCCCCTTTTACCTTTCCAAACTTCCCAAACCAGTCTTTTTTATGGATTTTAATTAACAGATATTACGACAAACTGAAATGACAAAACATTTAGTTTGCGGGTAAACTTCGAGAGAGTCTGTTTCAATATGTCGCGAATAAATACTTTTAATTTAAAAGTCATTTAAAAAAAAACAACTACATATCTTTTTTAACGCACTCTAAATACTCAAACAGAAAGTTCGACAGGCCCGTTGACTTGTAAGTCATTTCACCCATTGAAAAAAAAAAAAAAAATGGACGATACTAATCGGCAAACGAATTTGGAAACTTGAAAAAATCCTAAGCATAATGTTCTGAAATTTAAAGGATACTTGATTTTAATTTGAATATGCTCGAGTACGTGGTCCTTGTAAATCGAATGAAAGCACAAAATTAAATTAACCTTGTGGCGGTTACAATCAACTGCCTTCTCCTTTCTATGGTAGGTGGCGCTACTGGAGCCATCTTTTTCCCATGATGCCTCTCTGTCATTCTTGTCTGTGTGCTTGTCTCGTGATGTTGTTCTCTGTCTTGTCTTGTGTCATGTAACTTTAATGTTCTGTGCTGTGGAACGAAGCCTAATAAAAAATGATTCATAAAATTTACTGGATTCTTCAGCAGCACTACACACAAACTTGAGTCTCGTCCCTCTATAACCTGATAATACCGCAAAAATATCTCGAGGCCTCGGGGACCCCCAAAGTTGCGGGGCCATAGGCAGTTGATTACTTTGCCCATTTGATAATCCGGTCCTGTTTATCGGAACTATCTGGTTTAATACGCACAAGATCCTGGATGTTCAAGTATCTGGTTTTCAGAACGTAGAAACAATGTCTCGTATAAGTACAGTGGAGTAAGAATTTTTGTACGTAGAGAAGAATAAGGGAATACTTGAGTGTTTTCTCGTTTATAATTTTCATTTTCGTTAAATGGCATTTGCAGCTTGATAGAAATGTTATTTTTAAAGTCTCTTAAAAGTTTGAAATTATTATCACGTGTTCCAATTAGAACAAGTAGCAAGGCTAAAATGCCATAACCTTTTGAGACCCCGCCCACCAGAACATTTGTGTTTTATTATTAACTAGACGCCTTCGGCGACCATCTTGTTCGCCGGGAATATGATTTCAATTGAATCTTGCATCATTTTATATTCACGATTCTCTTAAAAACGTAATTTTAAACTTCAGACTGTGGTAAATATTTAACGCATGCTCTATTAATAACCTTGGACCTCTTCTGTTCATTGTCTACATAAATTTTTTTAAAGTCAAATAACTGACCATTCATATAACCTCTAATTCCATGTTGTCGGCACTATCTCCACTTTCTTATAAATATTGTAAAATATGCATTTGATTTCAACATTAAAATAATTCGGCACATGTTAGATGGATTAAAACATGCTGAGAAAAGAATAAAAAAATAGCAACCATAACCATTCAGTTTACTGGATATATTTCTTAATGTAAACAAAGCAATATCTCGGAGAGCTTGGTTCACAGATTTCACAAAAATTTTGATGAAATAAAATATGAAAGCAAAATGTATTAGGATATTATCTCAGATTACAAAAATGAAAGACGAATATGCAATTAAGTATTTGTTTAAACAACGAAAACGGTTTCAGTTGCGTTGCAACAATCAAAAGTATTGTTGTAAATTATGCCAATATTTTTTAATTTATTAAAATTCGAGAAAACATTGTACGGCAACTTAATTGATATCATTGGAAAGGTAATTTTTTGCACTTTTAGATGGTGTAAGAATAATTTTTGTTTTGAAATATTTTCGGAAGTTGTTAAGGAGAAAAACGCCAAAAGTTCACTTAATTTTTAATTAATTAAAATTCTAATTAAAATTTCAAAAAAGGGCTCCGAGGTGCATATTCCCACTCTCCAAAGCATGTTTATGCCAGATTTCGAAACTCTAGATCCAGCGGCCTGCTTTTCAGTTTTGGTTGGTAATTATTTTTCTCTAAATAATCTTTTAGATATACAAACTGGTCGAGTAGAATCTCAGTGTTGCCAATATCGATGTTTCCAACTCGCAAATATGCAACAGTCCGCTCTTAATATTTTTTGTCCCAGAAACGGGACGAATAAGTAATACGGGACTGAGTAGTGAAATACGGTGACGGTTCCGTATGTACGTGACGTATGGCAACCCTATTCCTATATGAATTTTAAGGGTAGGCCAGGCAGTTTCAGAACGGAAGTTGGGGACTCAAACGCAGAGGACGACCACTGCAGAGGATGAGTATTCAATGGGTTAGATTAAAGAAAACATTACACCAGATAAAAGTAATCTACGGTTTGATGGAACATAAATTCACAATAACACAGTTGTACAATGCCATTATCGGTTCTATCGTGCTGCGTAGGATTTGTAATGTTTTTATTCATGCAGCTTGATCCTGTTGCTCTACTACACATGTTGTACATTATTCCGTAATATCTTCTGTAGCCTTTTATCTGGTGTATTCTTTTCTTGTGCATGAATTCCTTGACCTATGCATGCGTGGTTGTAATGTTTTCTGTACAACTGTGATGTTGCTCTACTGTGAATTTGTATTCCATCAAAACCTGTTCTGTACATTCTTTTCTTTTACTTAATTCACTGACCATGCTGCGTAGGATTTGTAATGTTTTTATTCATGCAACTGTGTTGTTCTTAGAATTATATTCCATAAAACCTATTCTGTACATTCTTTTCTTTTTACTAACTTCACTAAATAATCCATGCCATGTGATTTATGATGTTTTTATTCATGCAACTGTGTTTATGCTCTACTGTAATTGTATTTCATCAAACTGATTCTGTTACACTTTTATCTGGTGTATTCTTTTCTTTCACTTATTCACTGAGGAAAATTCAGCAGCCCCTACGTTGTTCCCATTGTAAAATGGCTTGTTTCTCTATGCCTGACTTAACCTTAAAGTTTGTAAACGTCATTTTGAGACACCCTGCATAAAATGTACTAAGATGAAAGACTTAAAAAGTGATTGGTGCTAAATGCTTGTCTTGCCGATCTTTGCTTCTAAATGTCTAAGGACAGAAAACGGTGAAAGGCTGTTATCGTGATCGTCGTCCTGCAGGAGAAAAAAAAAGGCCTCGAGATATATTGTCTGAGTCCAACAGACAGATTGGGGCCGGCGGAAACAATTTCGCACTTTGCTCTCGAAAAACAGTCATGTCATTCTGTTGGTGGAATTTTTTTTTCATTTCGCCACCCCCTCCTTCCTCCTCCCCAAATGGGAAACAAAATTCCACCCTTCAGAGAAAGAAAGCAGGCGATAAAACTGTTCGCGGATGTCAGATAAAACTGTGACCGCGTGGGCAAGATAAGGCTATTTGCAGGAAAAAAAGGGGAATTCTCCTGCACTTGTGGTTTATGTAATCTTGACTCTTCTTTCTTTTATTTTTTTATTGACTTTCTCGTTCAATATACATTGCAAAAATGAAAGCGGAGCAAATAACATAGGGCAGCGCTGATTTTGCCTTTCGGATATCGTCACTCAATTTTTATGAAAGTTGTGCTCTTGCATCAAAAAATGCCCTTCGGTTTGTTCCATAATACCATCAACCATTTATTTTTTTTTAAATTTGAACTACTCTTAAATATAAATGTAATAAAATATACTCCTCTCGCCTATCTTTGATTGCCCGAGTTGCCGTTTTCCTCCAAATTAATTCAAGAAAATCAATCAACAAATTTGGGGAAACTCGAATTATATAGCTGGTCATCCGTGATGGCTTGTGGATTATAGCCATGTGGGTGCTGTGACCATTGCGCAGTGATGGAGTAACTTTAGTTTTGCCTTTTCTAATTAATTTTGAAGAATTTAATTATTAGTCAAAAATAATAAGGTATTCTTCTCCGTGTAAGCAAGTTTTAATAAAGAAATTGAAACCAAGAAATTACTAATTTTTAATTAATTTTAATTGAACATGAGACTTAAATTTTTTTTTCTCCGAATATTTTTCTCATACACATGTAAGGATGTTACTTTCACATTTATTTACGAAAAAAATTGATATCACAATGCTTTTAAATTAATTTCTATTTATCAATAATTATGCTACATTTAAGAAAAATTATATTCAAGTTTCAGGCACGCGAAAAAATTTTCTGCTGCAGTAAAACGCTTAAAACCCGGCCTTTACAGTCTCTGGAAGGCAAGGAGTTGCTGTTTTCCCGTCAGGAACTCCTTCCCATTAAAAATTGTAGAACGAAAAGAATGCTCTTTGTTACTGCGCGTGCGCAGAGGTCGAAATTGGTACTTTTTGGAAGTTTTCTCTCTACGGATAGAGGCGTACCGTTCTTACCTGCGTTTCCCCTGAAGATTGAAAGCCCTAAAAGGAATGCTATTAGATTGCTGATGCGTTCAGATACCGAATGCAAAATTAAATAAATTAATGATTATATTTATACACTGCAAAACGTTGAGGGTGATATTAACTGTAACTGACTATGACTGGCAACAGAAGAAGCGTCCTCTGGAGCTGTGAACTGCCAGGAGAGACCAAGCGAGCGACTGAGATACGTTAATAACAATCAATTCTCCTTTTTTGGTTTGGAATAATTTTGAAATTAAATGTGTAAATTTTTCCGCATGTAATCTAAACAGAAATAAATAATTTTTTCACTAATTCGATTGTTTACTGAACCATAACCCTCACTCGAAAAATTTGATAATGTTAATGTGTAAATAACAAAAAAAAATGTTGGAAGAAATAATGAAAACTGATGGAATAATCATTACCATTCGCTCCATATGACAAAAGACACAACATACCACCGGAATCTTTAATTAATATTTAATTATTAGGCTTAATATCCACCATAAGACTAGTTAGTTTCTTTCCTCGATTTTCTTTTAAATGGTAAATTCAAAAAGTTGAGCTATGAAAATGATTAATGATTAATTTTAAGTGCGCGAAATCAAGTTTTGCTTAATTTATCTGCTTATTTGTTTTACCATTGCAAATATTCAAATTCAAATACACACAATCATTCAAAATTATCATCTAAGTCAGATGGATTACTCTTCCTCTTTTTGCTACATGGACAGGAACTCTACGGGATATTTATTAAATAAATGAGGCCGAACTTCAGTCATCAAACCAACTTCTGTACAGAAAGTGTCTGATGGGCATAGATATATTCAAGCCAAACATTTTTTGTTACTTTATTTAGAAAGAATCAAAATATTTCCCGTTCCTTTCTCATCTAGACCAGCCCATTATAATAAAACACTATTACTCAAAAATAGTACTTTCAGAAAAGAATCTTATTTAGAAATTATAAAGAAGGACATTTTTTGTTACTTTACTCAGAAAGAATCAGAATATTTGCTGTT
>BGPR01012227.1:0-45711 GCA_013235015.1 Araneus ventricosus
CTGTTGATTTACTCATTTTTAAAATATCACTTTTTGAATAGATTTTCCACTTTTATAGTGATCTACAATGAGTTTTTTCATTTCAATTCTAATTTCGGGTTTCTTTCAACCCGTTTCACGTTACAAAACACTTTCCGATTTTCATTGTTAGGACTGATTAATCAAAGGGTTGCCGTTTCTTAAAGCATCTAAGCACTTTATTTCTTTTGATTTATCTCCAAAAGACTTCAATTTCTCTCACTGTCCGAATACTTTTTTGACATTTGCTTTCACCTTATTGGTAATGAAAGTTGTAATAGTCGTGTAATTATTTAATTTATTCAGCTACTTTTTTCTGCAATTATGTCTAATAGTACGTTTTATAAGATACTACAAAAAGTTATAATTATTCCCAAAAATAACAGAAATAATCAACTTTAATTTTTTTCGTTCAAGTGTCTGAATACTTTTTTTAGTGACTGTATTTATCCTTCAGCAGACGAGCGTATGCAAGAGATACCTATATCGTGCATCATATTACATATTGTTACAAAGCTATAAAGTTGTTTCCCTGATATGCTAAACTTGGTGGCTAAGTTAGCAACTTTGGTGACAAAAGGAATTTTCTAGAAAGACCTCGAACAGTCAACCTATTCCTACTGGCTTCATGAACTTTCTGGAGATTACGTCACTTCCTACGTAATGAAGTCACTTTCTGTTGAAAAAGTATAAAAGCAAGCTCTCAAGCCAAGAAGAGTCAGTTGGATTTTGATCAGCAAGCAACCTGATGAGCTCATAGGAAACCTACTTTCACTTTATAATAATAATAATAGCACTTTGTTGAGATTTATTGGTAATCTCTGTTGTGAATTTTTACAAGTGCTGTTTTAATACTTGTGCTAAGTTTCTTTTCCTAGAATATTTGCAAAAATAGAGAGCTTTATTTTTTAAATCCTGCTTATTAGATTGCATTCACGTACACCCACAAGACAATTTTGTCACAATATTTATAATGTGTTGTTTTACAAAAATAAATGGAACTTTTATTTATGTAATTTGTATTTATTAGCATACTAAACAAAGATTATATAAATAAAAATAGCATTTAAATTTATAAAAGGATATAAGTATGTAATACGATGCATACAATATAAGTATCTCCTGCATAAGCACACCTGCTGGAAAGTTAACACATTAAGCGCTATGATTCATGTCCGAGATTCGAAACATCTATCTAATTAAGTGACCCATTCTCGCTATCTTTTAACTATAGTAGAGCAGGGCCCAACTAATTAGATAGTTCAGTGTCAGTCAGCAGTGACCGACATGGCACTTAACATGTTAACTATAAAAAAAATGCAAACGACTTTTTGCAATTTTTAAAGATTTGAATTACAAACGGGTTTTTTTAATGAGAATAATTTTTTATTAAGGAATTCTAGGGATTTGAGAGGGAAAAAAATTGAATTACCGATGAATTCAAATTAAAAACTTTCGAAAGATTCAAGTTTTTGATTGTATCTCCAAATTTCTTGTCTTAATTTAGCTTTCAAATTAACATAGCTATTTGTTCCAGGTTAACAAATGGCTAAGCTGAAAATGGCCAAAAATTATTGGATGGTATCGCAACTATTCCTCTTCAGTTTCTTTAAAAATTCCCAGAAACCAATGGCATGAGTGAGACTGAGTCACACAGTTCCTATGTCAATTTCACATGTGCCGAGCAGTGCATGTCTCGCACATGCCACAAGTGTTGGCAGGGTGCTGTTACTCCATACTAATAAACCGATTACCGCACATTGCTACACAGAGCCGGCAACGTGTTGCACAGAAACTGTGCTGCTTTCTCTGTGCAGTAATTTGTGCTATCTCTGGTCATTAGTAAGGAAACCGTAGGTCACAGAAGCTGTGCTGCGTTGAATTCACTGCGCCGACAGCACCTCAATGTGCAGTCAGCCTTAGCATAGCATGTTCAATGTTACGAAATGAAATGCTAGATGAAACACTGAAATATCAGCCATTCTCCCTAGGTATTCATGAAAATTTATAGTACTTCAAGCAGAAAGTAAAGGCGCAAAGAAGTGGGAAGTATCTTAGCAGATAAAATATTTTAGATAGACCTCCTTTGTTATACATGAGAATGTCCTATATATTAATGAGCAATAGACTCACCTCAGATAATATTTGAAATATATAGGGATGCATAAGCCCCTTTTGATGTCTTTCACGGGACATGCGTAGAACTTCTGTAGAAACTTTAGGAAGTGAAGAAATATCTGGGCTCATAGATTTCTTCACTTTTTCATTATTTTGTTTCTGGAAAAAGAAATAGTGTAAAGTCTTTTCAAAAAATCCCTCATAAGTCGTAAACAAGTCTATTATTTCAAAATAGAAGATGAAATTATGGAGAAACCAAATGGTTAGCAACTTAAAATGCTGAAGACTGTCTTTTTTAATAAAGCACCCACATTCAAAGAACATTTAAAAGATATGAACATTTCTTCTACTTTTCAAACAATAAAATTAAAAATATAAAATCAGGACATTCATCATAAATGATTTAATTATTTCCTCTGTAATAATTTTCAATAAGAAAGAAAGAAAATAAGTTATATTTCTGTTCAAAACGATAAAAATGTAGAGCAATTCATAGCATTTTATAAAATACATAAGTGACTATTTTTCTCTTATTGTTCGGTATGAATATATACATATAAACCCATAAAAAAGTTGACCATAAGTACAATATCAGATCATAATACACTTCTGTAAAACATTTAAAAAACTTTATAAAAAGATAAACATGTTGTAAAAACATATTGTTTCATTACCAAAATATAGAAACATGGCTCTACCAAATATTTTTGAAAAAACCATGATTTCAGTTCCATTTAACCTATCTGGATATCAATTGTCAAAAATACAATGCAATTTCAATATGGTTCTTGGAATTTTTAAATTCATGTCTTTGGTTTAACTCGGAAGAAATTATAAAGATGAATAAAAAATATTCATCTTTATGCACATTTAATTTTGCGGTTTCTGATACATGATTTGTTCATTTAAATATTTAATAAATTATAAAAACTTGATTTTTTTTTTATTTCAAAATTTTGCAACTGAAAAGAAATACATGAAAACAGGTCATGAATTACTTATTCTACTTATTAGAATATTGTAATACAAACATCCCTAAAATTTCTCAAAAGGATTTAGTCCAAGAGTGATTATCTAATCACTATCTAGAACTAATACATTCAACTTCAGTGCATCTTTCTATTAGTCATGTATATGGGCTTGAGTAACATTCCATACAAAACTTAATTCTAGGCAAACAATCATGTACCAAGGCCAGAGTTTTCTTCACAACTTACTACAGAAATGGAGGGAACCTTCAAATATTACACATGCATCAGTATATCCCCATTTCTCTTCCCAATACAAATAATGCAAAAATCACTTCCACAAACACGCTGCTTTCAAATATATTTAATGGCTCTGATAATGCATTCCTCTTCACTCCCATGTGATCAAACATCAAAAACTGCTGGGAAAAAAATCCTTCTTATGTGGAAAAGAAAAATATTCATATATGGAAAGAAAGTAGTCAAATAAATAAATTCTCACATCCAATTCATACTACTTCGAAAGAAATATCTTTTACCCACATCCTTCACATAAATGGTATTCATGAAATTTTCTGTTTACTGTGGATCGAGACAGACAATATAGACATTAAACTTCAAATCTAATAGCCACAACATCAAACCTCTTTCTCGGTACACCTAAGAAAAAGTTTAACAGGAAGCAATAACTGACTTTTGATGTCTAGGTATAACTCATCCAAAAACATCAGCTGTACTCAATGAAGAGTTGTTTCAACCAACATCATGAATTTGAAACAATATATACCTGCCCTTGGCTTACCTTTCTCCTACAAATTGTAAACAACCGTCACAGGATTCTGTCTTGACATTGTTTAATACTATAAAAACTTTTTACAGTGGTCATCCTACGTTTTTTCCAGCTATTCAGAGGGATTGACCACTCTGCAGCATTTTCATTTTTGGAAGACAAAATACACATTTAAAAAAAAAAAAAGAGCCCTGATTCATTATTTCTGACACAGTGAATTTTAAGTTTTAACTAGAAAAAAAAAAAAGTGCTTTAATCAAAGATTTATAAATTTTTTTTAAGCATAAAATTTATGTTTGCTTGGATTTTTCTTTTTTCAAATGTAACTTTTTTATTTTCAAGTAAAAAAAATAAATCCTTAATAAATTTGTCAGTAGCTTGGACATCATTCAGAGATCAAAAGGCTATGCTTATGGAGAAAATGGCTTCTTGCTGTGTGTTTAATAACCATGGTAGCAACAATCTCTCACCTCAGTGGAAGGCAAAGTCCACTCTTCTCCTCACACTGGGAAAGGGAAGATTTCCAATTTAATTTCTGGTGTTGTTTATTTGTGTGTTCTTCCTTTTTGTTCCTCTTCTTTCCTCTCCTTCCCTTAATAAAAGATCCAAGGTCAGAGAGACGAAAGGAATGTATTTCATTGAAGCTGAATAGGCGATCAGAGGGATTTGAGTGACTGTTCCTGCAGGTTATTTTAACATTATGTCTATGGGCTGAAAATTTAGTGTCAAACGCGACTGTAAAGAGGGGCAACTGTTTTGAGGGGTCACTACTTAGAGAAGTTTTACTACAGTATATTTGTAATACATATGTCAGCAACACTTACAAGTGATAAAGCATCTACAGCAGATTCAAGTCTTGAAATATCCAACGAATTTTGAAATGAGTCGTCTTTGTGATTTGTATGCGAATCTATTGTTCCTAAATAAAAGAATGAAAAAAGTTAATTTAATGCATTCAATCTTTTAAATGGTATTGAATTACAAAATGCTAAATGAATTACAAAAGAGATTCATTCTGCATGAATTAACATTAAATCAACTGCATCAGTGGCAAATCCAAGGAGGTGGCTATCGGGCTGCCGCCCCCCCCCCCCCCCCGAGCTAGACCAGAATTCTTTATTTCATTTAAAATCACTACAGCTGTTTTTCCTTAATCTCCCTCTAAAAAAAGTGAAAACTTTTCTTCCTGGTTTCTGACAGGCTCGAAAGTTTTCCCACTTTTGTAGTCATTCCACTCATATTTGCAGCGTTAAGACGGTCAAAAACATGTTTTTGCTAGTTATTTCACTGTATTTTTTTGTTAAATTATCGAAAGTATTGTAGTGTTCTTTATGATTCTTATTGTCAGGTGAGTAAAGTCTATAAAGTTGAAGTGTTTTGTTTTACTTAAGCCATAAGATTTGACATTCGTCACGACGATACAGAACTTTTTTTACCCCCCCCCCCCCCCCCCCCGACCCAAATCTTGGATTCGCCACTGAACTGCATACAAAATCAATGTTTAATGAATGACAAATTTAAAACTGAAATAATTCACTGTGAAAAAGGAAAATTACCTGACAAACTGAAATTGGATGACAGTTCATTTTCAGAATTTTCTTGATTGGAGAGTAGTTGATAAAAAGCTCCATGCTTAGCTTTCCCAAGAACTTCACGAATGGACTGAAGACTAGATATCTAGCAAAATATAATCAAATTGAGAAAACAGATCAATATTAATTACAGTTATTGTATTTACATAAGCATATATCAGAAAATCGAACAGAAATCTATTTTTAAAAAATATGAATAATGAAAGTTACATTAGAAGTATATTTAAAACTCATTTCTTTAAAACGAAGTAAAAACCAACCAGTCTTGAAATCAAAAAGAATTATTTCATTAATAGTAGATCTGAGTTAATTCGGATTAACAAGGGGTTTGATTCTATCCGAATATTTGATTTTCATTGAAAATTATTGTGGTTCGGTAAATTCATGAAACATTTTCAATATATTTTGCTGACAATATTCTACTGAAAAAATAAAGCGAAAAAAAATAAGGAAACAGCACATAAGTAAGAGGTAATGTCAACACAAAACCAAAAATTTCAAATGAATGCATCACATAATAATGAGAAAAAGAATGAAACTAATTATCCAGACTTTTAAAACTTTGTCTTCCACAACACTATCGAGATATAAAATGCATAGTTTTGAAATAAATGAAAGAAAATGTACCTGCTCAATTTCTGAAAAAGATATAAGATTAAAATGCACACAGTATAACCAAAATTAATCTTATTCCTAGGCTAAGGTAAAAAAGACTTCCAATACTCTGACTTTACATCCACATTTCTTATAATCTACAGTAGGACTAAGAATTTTCTATTCATAATCCCTACCTGGGCTGGTGAAAAAATTCACGATTCAATTTTCATCTGAAATTTTATTCAGCAACAAAGAGACTACATATAAAGGAAATAAAGCATGTGAATCAATCGCAAAGCAATAAATGTTTGGGAAATTTTAATTAAAGTTTTCATACCAAGCAACAAAATGCACCCATTTTAATATCTAGTTTCTTACAACTAAATGTTGAATATCTAATAAAAGCAAAGCATTAGACACACTGAACAAAAATGGAATATTTGTGAATGTAACTAATATACAATTCCTAAATTTTCTTAGATTACTGTTTCAAAACTCATAATACTAAATTTTAAAGTTCTTCCTAGAATAAATATAGCATTGTATAGTACGGTCTTGGTGCAAGTAACAATAACTTTAAGAAATATAAAAACTAAAATAAGTAAAATGCAACAATACACATACTTCACTCTCATCTGTTTCTGAAGCAAATTTTGATCGGCACGATAAAGATTCATTATCTTTAATTGGCAAAGCATCTGAACAAGAATCACTCATTAGGGAATTTTTAACACCTCGTTCATCATCATGGAAGTGAGATCCATCTAAAAAAATTTACATCAAATATTCAATATCCAGTGAACATTTGAACAAATAAATAGGAAAGTAAATAAGTGATAATGTAACAGTTACAATAGAACTTGCAAGATGCCTTATTTATAAGGTAAGAACTCATAAAAGGCAATGATTTTATTATTATTCAGGCAACCTGCAAAGCTACCGCAGCAAACTGGCCATAAAAATAAAAGCTTTATGAGTTCCAAGAAATAACAGCCAAAAATAGCTGCTGCCACAAAAAAAAAAAAAAAAAAAAACAGAAGCATATAAGCAAAAATATCAGCCACTAAACAACAATCAAACATAACATCAGCATAATTTTAAACAAACTAAACTTATCATCTTAATCGCCACATGAAAATTCAAAGTATTACTAATTATCAAGAAAAACTGATAAAAAAGCACACATTTGAAACATGTATCAAATGCTTCAAATTTTTTATGGAATAGTCTTTCATCTCTCTATACATGATTTTAACAATAGAAATCCTTTGAATTCGAATGATTTTTGACCACCAAATTATATACTTCTACTTGCTTTCTTCAAATTCATTTTCTGTACCAATTCATATATTTCTGATGCGAAGAAACCTCAGACACATGAATTTTTTCAAACAAATTATAAAGTTTTTGAAATATCTCCAAGGACTATTTATTTGGTTAAGTATCTCTTTAAAAAATGACACTTTGGCAGTTAAGTAAAATTTAGTGGAAGAGTAAATTAAACTTGTTCTGCCAAATGACTTTTGTTAAATAATAAATTATGTTATTTATGCATGTGCATTTGCTCATTTCTGGACAAACTTGTTTCTAGAGAAGGTACATATAAATTCCATAAATATTGAAGAAAATTGTATGCTATCCGAAACACACTGAAGTTCCCCAATCTATGGATTAAAGATGGATTAATGTACTAATCTATCAAAAAAAACTTTTTATTTTAATGACTTATATGCATAAAAATTAATAGGTTCTAGAGATTCTTTAAAATCTTAAATTTCATAAAAAAAGATTTTATAAAAATGATGAAAACTGCAAAATAGAAGGAAGTTCCCAAGATAAGATCAGTAACTACTAATAATGATCTCATGAAGTACAGTTATTTATAGTAATTTTAAAATAAAAATTCTACATTTGATACATATTTGTTAATGATACATGAGAAAATTAGTATGCAACCAATTTTACCTCAATAAACTAACAAGTTTAACAGAAGTCAAACACAAGTCCTCAAGTATGGTATATGTGTGCATGTAAATCATCATTAAAAAAAAGCAAAAAAGATAAAAAATACTATCATGAAAGACTTTACTTTCTTAAAAAGATCTAAATTAACAAACCACTTGATACAGGAGGATATCTTGGTGTTGGAAGCAAAGGTGGTTTATTAGCTTTAGCAACTCGATTTCCAACACTGTTTCGTCCATTAGCATTGTCCACATCAGATAAGACATTTGAATTTCCCAAAGGTGATGCAGCTGATAAAATAAAATGAATATTTTGTTATAACATTTAAAAGGTCAAAAAATTCTTATGGATCAAATTTAAAATATTCAAGATATGATAAAAAAAAATATATATCAAACCTCATAAGATTAGATAACTATTTCAAGCAAAATATCAATTTCAAACAAATTTGCTCATGAATGTTGCAAAGTTCTTACCATTTAATGAACTAGATAACTGTGCCCCAAAATTTCTGTTATCTCTAGAATAATAAAGAACACACTGCTTGAATTTTTCACACCTTTCATCATTATTTGATCCAAAAACTTGCCATGCAACTTCGTTTAGATCATCAACAGATGGCAAGTTTCTAACAAAATCTACTACTGCTTTGATCAATGTATTTGAAGAAACCTAAAAGTATAAAAAAATATATAGTTTTGAAATACATTTATTTCTGACTGATAAAAATAATTACTGACTGATAATAAATCAATTCAATTTTTTTATAAATTTATTCAATCAAACTTTGTTGAAAACATTTTTCAAAAAAATTAAATTTTGTTTCACTACTTCATCTCATAAATCAGGTAACTTTCTGTATCCTTAATTGATCCTCATCCTTTCTAATGTGCTTAGCATGAATAAAATTTAATTCGAATGCTAGCTAATTTGCTTGTGTAATCAATTCCTCACTTTTTGTATTAGATCTATTTTAAAGAGAAAACCATCATAATGACGCATAATTCTTAATCTAAAATAATATCAAAACACATATTTCATTTTAGCAATATTTTCTTACAAGCTAATCCATATGTTGAGAAAATCCCCAAAGAGTGAAATTGCAGTATTTTGAGCACTTTTGAATGTGTCACTGTATAAATTTGAACAATTGAAAGGGAAATTCCTTAAATTTTATACAGCACTGCTTCTGTTGTTGCTTTATCAATTGGCATTAAAATTTTTATGTGTTTTTAAACAATTTTTAATATATAAATTTTATACCTAAATCTATACTTAATAAAAGGCAATGTTTGTGTGTGTGTGTGTCCGCGATGTCCAGACGAATCTATCACACTTACAGCTATGAAATTTGGCACACAGGTAGTCGTAATGGTGACTCAATGCACCTCGAAGCCGAAATTTTAAAATTTAACCTAGAAAATTTTTTATTTAATGTTTTGGTTGATTTTCCGCACTAATTTCTCAACAGAATGGTTTTGAATAATTGTACGAAAAAAATAGATAAACCATTGGAAAGAGCAGAAGATTTCCATTCTAATGAAGTTAGTTTCGAATTTCTAACATAATTTACTGAATTTTGGGATTTTTTAAAAAAATAGTCACTTTCCAAAGATAAAATTTTCTGGAATCCTTAAAACTCTTGCATCCGATGTTCTAATAAAGATATCATTTTGAAAATTTTTCAGCTTATAACTGCAATGGTTCTGTCGGATTTAAAACAAGAATGGTTAAAATATCTTTTTTCGTTTTTTTTAAATTAATTTTTTCCTGGTAGTAGAACGATATTTTTCCTCTAGGGAAGCTTCCACCCGCGACAGCTCTCAGGAACGTTGCGGGCAATTTCATTGGCTGACGGGCCAGGGTGACGTCATCAGGGTTCGCACACATTTCCTTAAAAGAAAATCAAGGACTATCAAGGACTTTTAAGGACTAAAAAAACCAAAAAATAAGGACCTCTAAATTGAATAAACTTAACGAATTGTCGCAACGCATTTTTAAATAAGATGTCTCATTTTTGCAAATTCAACCTATTAGATGATAAATTACATAGAAGATACATTACAAATTTAACACAACAAAACTCCTAAAAATATGAGTTAATATATTGATGAAAAAAAACCCCATGAAACTGGCAATCAAATTAAATATCTTTTAATTCCAAACTTTTTTTCATTCAATTTTACATCCAAGGTATTTATTTTAATTTCTTTTTCAGAAATTGTTTTTCTTAGTTCGTGCGATTGAATAAATAAATTTATGTCCTTTGACTTTTCAGCCTCCTTAGCTAAATCATTTGCTTTCTCATTTGTTTGGTGTAGGTTCGTCTGGAGGAACATTTTCTTTTGTTTTAAAAATTCTATTTCCTCCTCTAAAGCTTTTCGTTTCAGTTGTTTTATTTCAGTCTTTTTTTGTTGGATCTTTCACTTTCTAAATACTGCATGTATTTTGCTCTAGCTGAGGTGGCAGCCATCCTCATTTCTTTAGTAATTTTTAAGTCATACATAGCCCCAGACAGTTTAATAAATTCATGACTTAGACGCTGGAAAATATATGAAGCATCTTTCAAATTTTCTATTTCCAGGGCCTTGTTCACCGAAAAACCTCATTTTCCATGTGACAGTTTTAATACCATTTTGATAATCTTCCAAACTTTTTCATAATGATTATTGTTAAAATAAGTTTGTAAAAAAGTAACAAGGGAATAACTTTTTGGATTGAAAGAAGTAAATTCAAATGAATTTGGCTTTACAATATTTAACAGAAAATCTGCATAGAGTAACAAAATTTCGTCCAAATCTTTTTCCAAAATACGTTTATTTTGCGACAACACAATCAATACTTTTTTCATTTTTTCCTGTGCTTTTTCGGGATATCCAGCCATTACTCGTGGATCAATGCAAATCGCAGGTCTTACTAGTGCGTAATTCACAGAACATTTCTGCATGAAATGTTTTATCATTGTTATGATGTTTTTCCGACTATCCTGTCTGAGTGTGAAAACATCCTTGTCTGCTAATTCCTTATTTTTTATCTTTTCTTTTATTAGTTGCTCTGCAGCAAATCCTAAATACGCTTAACTTTTATCATTATACAAGTTTGGGTCACTGAAGTTGAATTTGCATAAAGTCTCAGGTTTCTCAATTCTTTGATTCTCTGGTTTCAAAATTTGAAATGTTGAGTGCAATCATTAACAAGTTTTAAAAACATCACTGGCAAAAAATGGAAGTAAAGGTTTATCACTTTGATACTGTTCTAGAAATGGTAACAGCACTTTTGACAATCATTCCTATGGAAACATGGACCAATAAAGGCCATCTGTAACTCCTTCCTTATTTCCCAAAGTGTATGCGATGGATATGTATTCGTGGAATGCGAGCAGTGTCGTCCCCCCACCCCATTCCGCGAGAGCCACGTCGACCGAGATTAGAGCCGCCGAGAAGGAGGAATTAGAAAAACGATAATCGGTGAAATTTTAAATTTTTTAATAATGGCAGAGTAAAAAGTAAGGACTTCCAAGGACTTTTTAAAAATGGGACATAAAAATAAGGATTTGTAAGGACTTTTAAGGACTAAATGTAAAAGTAAGGACTTTTAAGGACTTGTAAGGACGCGTACGAACCCTGGTCATTACTTTCGTGTTCTGCGAGGAGATGATTTATTTACTCGATGACTTCGATTATTATTTTTAAGCGTGTCTTAACTTATTTCTTTGCCTTTCATACTTTGCTTGCGGTGTAATAAATATAAAATTATAATTTTTTAACATTGTTTGAATTTAACAGTACTCGGTCGAGAGGAAAAAGAGGCGGACCAACTCAATAATATATATATATTTCTGTTTTGATTTCGTTTTTAAAACTTTCATTTATGTAATTGTATGTGGGCTTTTTTCTTATTTTGTTGAAGTTCCGATTCCACGGGCAACACTGTGCGTGTACTGCTAGTAAATTTATATAATGACTTCAAATTTGAAAAATCCACAGTTTTCATTGGTGGTAGATAGTAGCTGAAAGTAAACCATTAATTATTGCAATTAACTGATTATACCTACAGATATTTTTTAAAAAAACAATAGCCTTTGTTTACAATTGGAGACCAAAATTTCAACTGCTTATAATTACCCAACTGTATTTTAGAAATCAAGTTTTATATGTATTCAAGACAATTTTACCTACAGAATTTGAATTCGCAACTGTGTGTTGCCATCTTAAAAAAATGAGTATGAATTTTCATACGAAGATAACCCTTTACATAAAGAAAAATTGCATATACTTATAAAGACTATTCTAAGGTGACAGAAATTTTCAGTTTTAATCTGGGATTATTAGTTTCTAAGTAATGAGTAGCATTTGGATACTTTTTTGATGGATTGTATTTTAACCAAAAATAACTGGATTTTATATTTCTCAGTTACAAAATGAATTAAAGAAGAGTTTTTACACATCAAAGTTCACTTACTTTTCCTTTTGTGTCAGGACATAATGAACGATGAAATGAGGCTAGATCTGCTTCACTAAGTATGTGATTACCAAGAAGGGCAGCAACTATACATATTCGACTAGGGTGAAGATTTAAGCATCTTGTCACTTCATTCAAAATATATTCTTTTGTTTCCAAGCAACCCTACAACAAAAAAAAATTATAAATATGATTTTAATTTATCAATAAATTTTACTGATTACAAAAAAACAAAATTTTGACAGGGCATAGTATTGCTCTATAACAATGTGCAATTTCAAGACAAACAAGTAAAAAGTAATGTAATAAGTAATAAACCACTCTGCCAATTTTATAAGGTTAGTATAATTGGAACAAAAATCTTTAAAAAAACTGAAGCATCAGGAATAAATATTAAAAAGAAATTAGAAGTACAGACAAAAGAATTTTTATTCGAAGGAAGAAAAAAAAATCTAATCTACAGGTAATGTATTAGACTGAGCAGACAGCAAAAATTTTCACCATAATTTCAGACTTTAATTTTATATACAATAAGCTGGGAAGAAGCGAGAAAAACGTGTTTAAAATTTTGTCAGTTCCATTTCAATTCCATATAAAAAAGCAGGTTTTCAACATAAAAACATCGTTGAAATTCTTAAATCAATATTGTTGGTCCACTAACCTTTCCTAACAGCAGGTGCAATTTTCTTTTTCACAAACAAATATCTTTTCTAGTCCACTACAGGTATGAAAAAAATAGTCTTGTAACTTAGTAATGGGTCATTCTCCAGAAAATGTACCATTTGCACCAAAATATTTTTAGATTTCAAAACCTTAAATTTCCTTTTTTTACATTTTTATATGAAACTTCTACTTACTAGAAGTTATCATGAGCAATGGCCCAACTAAATTTAAATTATTTTACTCATAAATCAAACATATATATAACCATTTTCACAGAGGTGATATAAAACACAAAAAAACTAATAATTACTACACTAAAATAAATTGTAAGCATTTAACCAGCTCATATAGAGAATTAGAAAAAGAAATTATTAATTATCTTAATATAATCAAAATTAAATATCAGGATTGAGATATAGCTTAAATTTTAGTCATTCACTTTATGAGTTTAAAATTGGTGTTTAATATATGTATAATATCAGTATAGTCTCAAATTGCTGGCTAAAAAACAATGCATCTTGCTTCCTTGACAATGAAATTGAAAAGGGTGTCACGGAGGTGAGGAATCTATACTTATAAAAGGCAATGTTTGTGTGCGTGCGTGTGTGTTTGTCTGCGATGTCCAGACGAATCTATCGCACTTACAGCCATGAAATTTGGTACACAGGTAGTCGTAATGGTGACTGAATGCACCTCGAAGCCACAATTTTAAATTTTAATCTAGATTTTTTTTTATTTAATGTTTTGTGTTGTTTTGGTTGATTTTTCGCACTAATTTCTCAATAGAATGGATTCGAATAATTGTACGACAAAAATAGATAGACCATTGGAAAGAGCACACGATTTCCGTTCTAATGAAGTTAGTTTTGAATTTCTAATGCAATTTACTGAATTTTGAGAATTTTTTTAAAATAGTCAGTTTCACCACCTAAATATTAGTTTTGTTTTTACATTTTTTGCATCCGGCTTTCTAATAACACTATTATTTTCAATTTTTTTCAGCTTATAACTAGAACGGTTCTCTCTGATTTAAAACAAGAACGGTTAAAATATCTTTCCCCGTTTTTTTTAAATTAAATTATTCCTGGGCAGATGAAAGTCATTTTTGTCGAGCGAAATTTCTTCAGCGACAGTCTTTCGGAACGCAGCTTTCAATTTGATTGGTTGAAGGGTCAGCTGACGTCATAACCTTTGGAGCTTTTTGTCATGTTCTAAGAATTTTTTTTCATTTTGTTGAAGTCCTGATTCCACGGGCAAAATTTTTTTTTTATTGTTTTGGATTAATGTATTCTGTACTGTTTTTCTACATGTTATTATCGCGGAAAAATCTATAATGTGTATCTTTTGTTTTAATTTTGTTTTGAAAACTTTTCCGTGTCATTGTGGGCGATTTTTTTTTTATTTTGTTGAAGTCCTGATTCCACGGGCATCGCCGTGCGCGTACTGCTAGTGTTCTATAAAAATAGGCTTAATGGATGCTTTTTTCAGAGAAAAAAATGATTTTTTAGTATTACAATCTACACATGTTAAGCATATTAAAACAGGTAAAATTGTATTTTTATTTTATTTTATATAAATGAACTTCAAGGTCACAGAGGTGAGATTTCTGAATAACCAAACTTGTTTCTTAAGAACAAAATCTGTCTACTTGTCTTTAAACCAAAAGTTCATTTACTTTTTGCAGCTGTAATAAATAAGGTGGATGACATGCACCATGGGAAACAAAATGTGATGGCTGTACTGCCATTTATGAGTAAAAAAAATGGCATTTCATGTTTGGGTAACGGAGGTGAGAATTTATTGTGTGACACCATTCATTGTTGTTCTAAAACAAGCTAAATCACAATATAAAAATTTAAAATATGCTTAAGCATTTAATATTTGAGACACTTGTGGCAGGAATAATAAATAAATATTTAAAGATTTTTTATTAATTAAACAAGTTATTGAACATTATCAACAGTCACACCAGGTGTGCGACATATCACGGAGGTGAGAATTCACATACTCTGAACTAAATAAATAATAATTTAAAGAACATCATAAAAATTTGGTGACTGATTTAAATAGATATATTTTTAGCACTATTGAAAAACATAGTTTAATCAATTATTGTCTGAAGATTTTGCTGTAAAATGAATGTGACGGAAAAGGTACATTTTCTGGAGAATTACCCTAATGTGTCCATGTGACAGTGGGGGTTCTGAAGGTATAGAAACTGTCAGAGTCCTAAAACTGATTTTTGGACCTTTCTTCCCAGCCTGTTACTTATAATAGTCCTCTTGCAACATACAATATCCTTTAACATCCATTTTTCCTGAAGAGGTTAATAATATTAATTATGGTTGGGAAAATTAAATATGCCCATATTACACCAAGAGAAGTTATTTATTTTTTCTGCAGACGAATGCAGTTATGTAGATCTGAAGATCAAATTACAAGCATAAATTTTCCAGAAATTAAAGTAATGCAAAATTTTTCTAGTTAAAGAAAATGTGCTTATTTACACACAGCTTCCTTAGATTGCACATGCAAAATCTAACAATTTCAAGTGCAACAAAAAGTGAATAACTTTCACTTTTTTATATATTTTTTAAAAGTATTGTCAGTTTCATTATAATTAGGCACACCTTTATTTAACAACAAAAGTATTGAAAGCACTCTTTAACAATTCACTTCTGAATTTCTTTTCACCTTTTTCCTTTGATCTTCAAATTCTATTTACTTATAAATTCTCACATTTTTTTAAGATCAATATCTATACAATTTTCTTATATTAATAAATAAAATCTAATGATAATTTAATTTTCTATAATTAGTAAATTCAATGCAGATTTTTCTAACATAACACTTTTAAGAAGTTCTTGCAAATATTTGATAGCAGTAGAGCAGCTAAGTTTCAGAATACTGTGGTTACAAGTTGATCAAACAATCCGGAAGAAAAGCAGGAAAATCAATAACTGTGTTCTAGAGCTCTTTATACAAATAAGTGACATTCAATTTACAGAAAAAGGCCAAACCTTTAAATTAAATTCTGTTTTAAAAAGCATGTTCTTTCTCAACAAGAAAAGCCTACTCTTCCTTCTCAATTGCAAGATCCCTTTAATTTCTAAATTCATATAATTCACAGTTCATTTATAATACCTCTAGTAAACTAATTAAAGTATTAAGAAGTATAATTAACACAAATACCACCAAGAAAAAAAAACATGAGATTTGAAATGATATCTTTTTTCCTCTTTGGCTTATTCGGTTATTTCTAGGAAAAAATATCGCCCTCCGAAATATTTATTGATAAAAAAAAATAGCAATAATATCAATACTAGATACTCAATCAGCCTTCAAGCTGCAACAATATACACTGATTTTCAATTAATAATCTTTTTTCTTCAGCTTTTACAGTGCTTGATCAAATAACCAACCACCAATCAAAACAAGAACACTGGAAAACATTTTTTTTTTTAATTAATACCAATAACGATACAAATTAATAATAGCTCATAAAGCATATAACATCAGTGATAAAATGTGTGATGTCAGTTCAAACAGCATATATGTTTACAGTTTCTTGCATTTATAGTAAGTTACATATGTTCTCTTCTTACATATGTTCTCTAAAAACATTTAAAACTCTTCAAAAATAAAAAAGGATTTTAAATTTTTGAATAACTCAGTAGCTTTAAATAAAATTAGCAATACTTTTAGAAAAAAGAAAGTTCCTTGAAATTTTTTTACAAATTTTTTTTTTTTTTTTGAAGCATTTCAAACACAGTGGAGGGTGATGGTAATAGATGCCACCAAGGGTGATTGATGAGGCTTTCAAATTTTCTTTAGTAGCAATACTGATATTTATAGTAATCTTTGATATTTCAATAAAATTCTGATTTTCATTTTTCATTATTGAAACTTGAACAAGATATATCAGAAAATAGTTATACAGTATCAGTTCTTTAGTTATAAATAAAATAATGCTTTAAAATATGAGAAGTCATTTTAAAAATTCTTTCGTGCAATACAAGAACAAACCTTTAATGAAAAATCAGGGTTGCGGCGATTTAAATCAGTTGATTAAAATCACTGATTTAAATCACTTTATTTTAAATATCAAGTTAATCTGCTTTAATGAAATAAAATTGTTAATGTATCTTTAAATAATGATTTTAAAATATTTTTTAATGTATATTTAAGGAAAGAATAAGATAAATCATAAAAAATATTTCATTTAATTGATGTAACTAGAGTGCTTTCCATATCTTTATTTTTGAGAACACAAGCAAATAAGATTTTAAATAAAACTCTAATGAGCAACACAATAAAATGCAAAGTATGAGATGCTCCTTTTTTATAAAATAAATATTGTGAAAGGATCACGTTCACAAAGAAAGAACATAATAAAATGCATCGAGTTTCATTTTAATATTGGAGAAAACTAAATAGTGTTGGGGAAAACAAAGTTTTTATATTGCAATAATGTTCGAATGCAAGATAATTAAGTATTACATACAAATGTTCCAAAAGAAATACAAACATCTACATAGCACAATTTAAACTATGATCTATAATTTTGAAAGGCAATGTTTGTGTGCGCGATGTCCAGACAAATCTATCACACTTATAGTCATGAAATTTGGCACACAGCTGATGGTGACTCAATGCAAATCGAAGCCTTAAAAATTTAATCTAGAAAAATTTTTAATTAATGTTTTGTGTTGTTTTGGGTGATTTTTTGCTCTAATTTCTCAATAGCATGTTTTTGGATAATTGTACGAAAAAATAGATACACTATCGGAAAGGGAAAACGATTTCTGTTCTTATGAAGTTTGTTTCTTATATGTCTAAAGTAATTTACTGAATTTTGAGAAATTCTTGTAAAATAGTCACTTTTATGTTTCTTTTCCATTTGGATTTTTTTTTAAATTCTCGCTTAAATAAATATTAAACTTTATTTATTATAAATAACAAGCACATAGAATGGTTGATGTGTAAATTATATTTAAGAAACACATTTTTGAGTCCAGGTTAGAAAAAGTTATTTCAGAAAATTTCAGTGTCTTGTCACCTAGTTACTGGTCTCTTTAATTTTTTATGCTTAGTAAGAAGTAGTCTATTCTCAAGGTCAAGGTGAAACAAACCTTAATCCAAATACTTGAAAGGGGAGAGGAGAAGAGTATGCTATTTAGTTCTTGCAAGATTGCAACATTTCTAAGACATCTTTAGTCTATTGTCCAATAAAGTGCAGAGAAGGATAATTCTTATTTTTGAAAAGGGGGGAACAGGATTTTCAATCCTTTGGTGCACTTCATGTAAAAAAGAGCCTGCTTCTCACTTGTGCAAAATTTGCTTGACCAGAAGAGCTATATCTAAAAATTTTATATATTCTAACATAATAATATATATATAGTCAGGAAATGTAATTTTTATTATATTTTTCCTTAATAAAATTGTTCTTATATTTCAAAAGTATATTATTCTTTATATTTAGTTCACAAATATTTTTTAAATAATTGTTACATGTTTGAAATAATTTTTTTTAAAGAAAGTAGAGCTTAATGACTGGTATGTTGTTATATATATATAATTCTATGACTGTATGCCTCATTGTCTAATATACAAATATTAAATATATATATATAATTTTAAAAAAATCATTAAAATAAAAAAAATCTGGATTTAAATCAAAAAAATACGATTTAAATCAAATAAATCGATTTTTTTTTTGAAAAAATAAAAAAAATCAACAACCCTGTGAAAAATACAGGGTATCTGCCAAAATACAGTGTTACAAAATCATGAATTTCCATGACTTTCCCTGATTACGGCCAATAATTTTCCATGACTTAGAAATGCTTTAGTTAAAGTATATATGAATTAAACGTCTTATGTAAATGCAAACAAAAGGTATGCGTTTGGAGATAATACAGGAATTTTGGGATAGAAAAAGTACTTATAAATGTTTACAAACTCGTGTACATAGAAATAAATTATTGTATTTCCATATCTAATCTAAGCTTAATCATATAGCAGTTTTGTAAATGCAGCCAAAATTTTTCTAATTCAATTTGAATTCAATAACTTTAGCCAAATGATAAGAAAGTAAAATTAGCAGCAAATAATGCAACTGTGATGATTTTTCAAAAATATTTAATGTATCACAATAATGATTATTTATATTTCTGTATTAATATCAAAAATTAATGTCTCAATATGAAGTTCTTATATTTAAACTTAATTTGAATCTTCACGGTAAGAATTTTCTCTTTTCCTCCAAAATTTGAATTTTTTCTTCAAATTCAGTTTCTTCCTTCTCCTTTTCCAATCGAATTTTCTTTTTCTGATTATATAACTGCTGCAATTCATTTTCTAATTTTCTCTTTTCTTGTGTCTTTGATGCTTTTTTATCTAAATATTCTTTCTTCCTCACTAAATCCACTCTATATCGATGCTTCGCACCACAAACAGCTAACAACATTCTTTTAGTAATAGAGACATTTTCAACTCCCCCCCCAAGAGATTTAATTCCATCGTATGCTCGTCTTTGATTAATCAAACTTTGCTTTTTCAAGTTTTCAACTAGCATTGTTTTATTGACACAGAAGCCCCTTTCCACTGAAGCATTTCCATGGGAGAATATAAAGCATAATTTTACAACCTGCCACAGATGTTACCATTTTTTTTTCCTTTGACAATAATCCATAGTAAAAGTTATCGAGCTCTAAATTGCACTCATCAGATAAAAAACTTTCAAACTCATCGGGATGTCTTTCTTTGACAACAGAGCAAAAGGGTACATATTAGTTTTTACCTCTTTCTGCCACTGTCTCGGTGATTTGGTTTGCATTATGTAGTACTTCAAGAACTATGTTAAACCGAGTTAACCCAATATTTGAATTATTCAACATAACAGAAGGATGCAAGTTGGATAAGCCTCTAACAATTTTATATTTGAGTGGGCTCTTATCAATAATTTTTTGAGCCAAATTCTGCAAAATTTTCTGACAGTCCAGAAAAAAAAAAAAAAGAGCTTTGTCTTGTCAGCTATTTTTTAACTCTTTCAAGTATTTTTTAGCTCCAAAGCCAATATCTATGTTCTTGGCGTCCAAGAGACTATCTTTAGAGTTGAGGTCAAGTTTCAACAATGCTGAGCCCTCAACAACTTTTTCAGGCTTAACAATTTTTTTTATAATCCCTCCTAATAGCTGAGACAATTCTGCATACAAGTAGGGCACACACACTTTTTCACTTTGAAAATTTGTCAAAAAAGTTTCACATTGTAGTGGCAATGACCTAACGAAAGCAAGTTTGCATTTTATGAAAGGATCTTTCATAGACGTTTTCAAAGAGGCCTTAAGTTTGCTATCAGTATGTTTTAATTGTGATAGATACTTCGTGACTGGCTCAACAATTTCAATGGCTCTTGCTATGCAATCACTGATTTCTAGCCATCGAACAGCACAAAATTTTTTCAGAAAAATAGAACAACGAACAACCTGTAATTCTAGTAAAATCTGCTCTTCTAGCTGGAGAATCCTTAAGTAAATAATGTAAATTTCTTAAACTTATTATTAGGCGATTAAAGCCTAGCGAATCCATGACAGCCTATAGTTTTTCATGACTTTTACTCCATTTTTTCTGAAAATCATGACAAAATTAAACCATTAACCAAATTCATGACTTTTCATGATTTTACCTGACTTTCCAGGTGCACGGAAATTATGAAAATATCACATAACACTAAAAAATGCAGTAAAGAATTATTATATTGCTGATTGCCATAAACATTTTACTTTATATTTTCCTCATTTATAAAAAAAAATCAGCACTCAAATGGTTCAATTAAAATGGTATGATGAGTTCATTTCCTTCCAAATTTTACAAGAACAGATTCACTATTGAAGAAGTAATAAAATCTTTAAAAAATACAGAAATTAGAGTGCAATCTCATGAATAAAAGGTGTTCATAATATTTAGATCTTTCATAAAATGGAAGCATTTATTTCAACAGTTGATAATTTTTTTAGATATATCATTTAGGAAATCATAATATTAAGAATTTATAAATTTTAAGACATCCAGATAATTGCAGAGATGGTTGATTTTCATACTGAAATGATTGATTTAATTGATTTTAATCTTACACTGGACCTTGGCTTTTCAACTATCAGTTAGCGGGAAAGAGCAAAATAGTCTTGAAACTAGACAAATATCATCTGCAGAATCAATGCTCACAAGAATACGGAACAGTAAGGTGCTACTAAAAGTTGGGGCGATTATCATTTATATCAGTAGAGCTGTACAATGAGCAGCATTCCGAGTGTATCAACGAATACAGATGTTTAACTGTGCTTCATGAAGAGCAGACCAATAAATGCAAAATGAATATAATATACGGTCCCTCAAAAAGTGGGCATCGCCTGTCAACAGTGGGAATTTGAAATTTTTTGTAAATATTTTGGAAACTATTATAGATATGCACTTGATTTTATGGATACCGGCATTATAATGTCTCAGCTTCACTCTCACTTTAAATTTTTACTGTGTTACAATTCACTTTTTTTTCACAGCCAGGTTTTAAAATTTAAAAAAAAAATATTATTAATTTTTTAACTTATGAATTTTTTTCATGGCTTAATGTAAAAAAAAATAGTGTTCTTTTAGCGAATGAAAATTTTTTGAGAAATATACACGTTTTTTAAAAAAACTTACAGTACTCAGAGCCTTCTGTAGTTTGATCTATCAACTGAAATGCCACCAAATTTGGTAGAGGAACTAATGAAGACATGGGGAAAAGTATTCTGTAATAAAAAAAAAAAATAGTTCCAAAAGTCACTGATAGGAGAAAATGTGGTGCTGTTGTAGTCTACACAATTGAGAATTAGACAAATGAATAACAAAGAAGAAATTTCAGTGTAAAACCTCTTTAATACAGCAAATGAACTGCCCCAAAGGGTTACAGAGATGAAATTACAGAGCACTATAGTTCTTTATTCAATAAAATTACATCCTCAGCGAGGGCATGTGATGACCCTTCAGTGTGATTCAAAGTGACCACCCTTCTCATAGATCACACATTGCATCCTGTACACAACATTCTCCATGTCCATTCTCCGCAGGTCTAACCTCATATGACTTTTTCCTGTGAGGTTATTTGAAGTCTAAGATCTATCTTGGTGAGGCCACAATGTTGACGACCTTAAAAGACAACATATTACGGATTGTACTGAGCATTCTTGGTGACACGTTACTTTCGGATGTCGAAAATGTAGTGTACAGAATGCAATGTGTGGTCTACGAGAAGGGTGGTCACACTGAATGAGGTCTGGTGCTATGGTGCATTGTAATTTTATCTCTGTTACCCTTTGGGGCAGTTCATTTGCTGTATTAAAGGGGCTCTGCACTGAAATTTCTTCTTTGTATTTCATTTGCCTAGTTCTCAGTTGTGTAGACTTCAACAGTGCCACATTTTCCCCTGTCGGCGACTTTCGGAATTTTTTAAAATTTTTATTACAGAATCCTTTTCGCCATGTTGTCATTAGTCCTCCAACCAAATTTGGTGGCATTTCAGCTGATAGAACGAGCTACAGAAGGCTACTGTCAATTTTTAAAAAAATCACCTTGTATAATACTTTCTGAGATATTGTCAAAAATTCCTAAAATTCATTTAACATGGGAAACGGCATTTTTCAAAACACTAAAACTCTCAAAATTTTAATCGATAAATTTGGGGGAGGCTAATTTTATGACGGGGAGTCGATTCAGCAAAAAAAAAAAAAAAAAAAAAAAATTGATAGGCGTAATGGGAAAATTTCGAGATAGCAGTTAATCAGTTTTTTATCTGAATAAACTTGTCCTCTTGAGCCATTAACATCAACACTAGTTTTGTGAAGATTCAATAATTTATACCAGAGTTACAGAGATGTCCCATTCATTTTGTGGATGACTGTACACCCATAACTTACAGTAAATCAAGAAAATGTTCATAAAAATCCCAGGACTTTCCTTTAATGTACAATATTTATAAGGATTTCACAAATAAACTTTGAAATTGAAATTTATAACCTCCTTAACTGTAAGAAAATAATTTTAAAAAAGGGTTGGAGTCTGTTAAACCCAACTCAGGACAGAATATTTGCCAGCTCATTGCAAATAAAATTGCAATGGCTACAATTCATCTGTGAAGTGACATGTAAGCGTCGCCTGAAACTTTAAAGTGGTATGGTTATATAAATACCCTAAAACTGTTCCATGTATTGATTCAAAACACTACAGATTTAGTCTCTTAACCAGGTATAAAATTTCTCAATATATTTTCCTACAGAATTACAGCTCAGACTGTCTGGTTAAAATCCTTAATATTAATTTCCAGTTATCCTTCAAAATGAAAACTAATTTATATTTATGAATTCATTAGAACAATAAAAAGGAAAAAAAATTATATATTGAAGATTTTAAGGAGTTTATGTGCTTGCTTATACAGTACTTTCTTTATATACCAAGTAATATTTCCTTACTTTCTTGATTACAAATTTCAGATGTTATACAAGACAAGTTCTATGGCCTGGAAATACAGGGTGAACCAAAAGTCTTGACCCAATTATAAAAATTCATTACAAAATAACCATCTAATACAATAATGTAGCATTTGTATCATTGGATACGTCAGTTTTAGAAGTTTTTTAATGCAATAGATGGCACGAGTGCTCCTTCAAAAGTGACTCAGGGGAACATTAGTAAGGAAGACATCATTTTCGGCCGAAATGCCGTCGATTTAACAGAAAGCCCAGTGTTAAGTGCTTTGGTTTCACAAAACGAAATCGCCCATTTATGTTCAACGTGCATTTCGACGTTGTTATGGATACAACCCTCCTGATACAAAATCAATAAAGAGATGGTATGAAAAGTTTAAAGAAACAGGCAGCATTACTGACCTTCCCAGAAGTGGCAGGCCTAGTGTGAGTGAAGCAACTGTTGGACTCATTCGGCAATCGTTTCAACGGAGTCCTACTAAATCAACTCGTCAAGCATCAAGTGAACTTCATATACCGCAAACAAGTTTGGTAAGAATTCTTCATAAAAGGCTTAGGTTGCATGCTTATAAAGTTCAAATTGTTTGGGACTTGCAACCAAATGATTGCCAAAGATGTGCAGAATTCGCAATTGAGATTCTGAACAGAATTGATGTTGAAAACGATTACTTAAATCGCATTTGTTTTTCCGATGAATCCACGTCAGTGGAATGGTAAATAGGCAGAATGTCCGCATATGGGGATCAGAGAATCCATATGTTTCTGCACAGTTACACCGTGATAGTCCTAAAGTTAATGTTTGGTGCGGTCTCATGCATAACAAGGTTATTGGGCCGTATTTCTTCACGGAAAAAAGAATTAACGTTAATGTTTATTTAGACTTATTGCAACTGTTCATTGCATCGCAATTAGAAGAATTTCAATCATGGATAATGTTTCAGCAAGATGGAGCACCCCCACAATGTTGTTCCTTGGTACGTGATTTCTTATACGAAACATTTCCAGATCGGTAGATTGGAAGGGATGGACCGACACCCTGGCCTCCGCGCTCTCCAGATATTACTCCTCTTAATTTTTTTCTTTTAGGGCTATATATCAAGGACAGTCTTTGCCACACCAATTACTGAAGTCGAAGAACTGAAGGCTAGGATACAAGCTGCTGTGTGTACTGAACAGAAGACATGTTAAAGAACACTTGGTGGGAACTGGAATATCGCTTAGACATTCCCCGAGCTACCAAGGGGGCACAAGTTGAAGTTTACTGAGGTAAACGGTCTTATAAAAAATTTATAACAGTACTTGCAATCAGGGTTGCAGTGATTTAAATCAGTTGATTAAAATCACTGATTTAAATCACTTTATTTTAAATATCAAGTTAATCTGCTTTAATGAAATAAAATTGTTCATGTATCTTTAAATAGTGATTTTAAAGTATTTTTAAATGTATATTTAAAGAAAGAATATATAGAACATAAAAAAATATTTTATTGAATTGATGTAGCTAGAGTACTTTCCATATCTTTACTTTTGAGAACACAAGCAAATTAGATTTTAACCCTTTGTGGCGCAAAGCAATAATTTTTTGAAAATATGATGAGAAAACAACATGAATGGGTTTAGTTTATTGTCTAGACATAGAATCTACAAAAAAAGTTTTTTAAAAACTTACTTCATTCCGAGGGGGGGTCACCCCTTCATGAGAACCCCCTTAAATACAGCCACCTTGATACACTAAAAAATTATTGTTGAATCTTACAGAAAATTATAAATTAAAACTTCAAGAATATTGGAGCAAAATTTTCGCGTTACTTTGCTAAAATTGTTAAACGTCCAGAACTGAAAAATTTCTTATTTCCGAGTCAAGGAATTTTCCCAAACTTTATCTTTAATAATTCCTATTCCAAAACAAAATTTCATAAGACTGCTATATGCATTCTAAAAGGAGTACTATTACCCCTATCCTAAACCTATTATTTTCCATTTATAGTTGAATTTAACAGTTGAGAAGCGAGTGAAATTAGGTGTGCCATTAACTGGCACACTTCGCTGCAAAGGGTTAAATAAATCTCTAATGAGCAACACAATAAAATGCAAAATACGAGATGCTCCTTTTTTTATAAAATAAATAAATATTGTGAAAGGATCATGTTCACAAAGAAAGAACATAGTAAAATGCAGTGAGTTTCATTTTAATACTGGAGAAAACTAAACAGTGTTGGGGACAACAAAGTTTTTATATTGCAATAATGTTCAAATGCAAGATAATTAAGTAATGAATATAAATGTTCCAAAAGAAATACAAACATCTACATAGTGCAATTTAAACTATGATCTATACTTATAAAAGGCAATGTTTGTGAGCATGTGCGCAATGTCCAGACGAAACTATCACACTTACAGTCATGAAATTTGGCACACAGGTAGTCCTGATGGTGACTCAATGCTCCTCAAAGCCCAAATTTAAAAAATTTTTCTAGAAAATCTTTTATTTAATGTTTTGGGTGAAACAGGTTAGGATTAGAGAAAGCGTCAAAACTTGTGTTTGTAATGAAACAAATTAACAGCTGAGTGTAAAATTCTCCAATATTCTAACATACAATAATATATCTATAGTCAAGAAATGACAATTTTTATTATATTTTTCCTTTTTTCCTTAATAAAATTGTATTATATTTCAAAAACATATTATTTTTATAATTTAGTTCACAAATATTTTTTAAATAGTTATTACATTTTTTAATTACATTTTTTTAATTTGTTGTTTTAAAAAGAAAGTACAGCATAATGACTGGCATGCTGTTATATATATAATTCTATGACTGTAGGTCTCATTGCCTAATATACAAATGCTAAATATATATGCCTAATATACAAATGTTAAATATATATATATATATGTAGTTGTAAAAAAATCATTAAAATAAAAAACAAATTGATTTAAATCAAATAAATCGATTTTTTTGAAAAAAATAAAAAAAAATTGACAACCCTGCTTGCAATGTATCCAAGCAAACATATGTCTAATTATAATAGTTTGAGCACAATAAATATTTATAATCAGGGCAAGACTTTTGGTTCACCCTGTATAACAAATTCAATTTACAAATAAAAAAAATGGGGAGGATAAATTGAAACATTAAAAAAATCTGAAGCTTTTAAGAATATATATATTATTTTCTTTGAAAAAGCTTAATGATACTATTATCCTCAGAATATTTCATCCCTGATTCTAGCACAGGATCCTGCAAGTAAGACACAAACCATTTCACAATTAGACATAGCTGGGCCATGTTAAGCTGACTACTCATTTCTATCCATCTGGCACTCAAGAATATTTTTTTAATAATAAAAAATATACTTATAAACTCTTTATACTTTAAAATAATAAAAAATTTAGTACTTGTTAACAGAGCAATGAAAAGAAAAATTACATTTTTCACTACATTCAACAAATCAAAATTTCAAATTAATGGAAAAGATAACCAAAATACAGGAAGGGGACACTTGTGATGATTGACCCACTTTAGAAAAAACTGTTTCCCATTTTCTTAAAAAACAAGATAGAAATCTAGTTTTTTCATCATTCTATAACTCATATTATGGGTCATATTTCCACACTATTATAATTTATAAAATATTTAAAATAGCCTTTTTTATAAAGATTTTCCAATATAGTAAAAACTGGGACAAATATCCCCACTTCAGGGAGGTTTGACCCACTTATCAAAAACAAAATAAAACATTTTCTAAAAATTAATAATGTCATATTAACTACTTAATTAACTATTCCTCTTTATAACATACAATTCAGAATTTGTTTATTTCATCAACAGCATATAGATTGCATTCAGTGAAAGTTATGCATGTGTATAAATCCTTTCAACCAGTCATAGCTAGCAGATTTGTTTGTTTACTGTCTTTGGAGATAATCCACAATGTAACTTGAAAGCAAGCTGTAAATATTCCTCATTTTTCAGTATATCAGGGAACTTGATAAGAAACATGATTAACTTTAAATTGTATATTTCCACCTTCAGAGCTTTTATATTTATCCATATACCTCTTCCTAAAGGTTTTTTTTTTATCAATATAATCCTCAGCTCTGATGCTCTAACACTTTTATCTTTTTAAATGATAGACAGAATAGCAGCTTTAATGCCTTTCATTTATTTTATTCCGACTTATAAAAAATTGGCATCAAAATAAATAAAAGACATTGTTTTTTTATCTTCATTAAAATTAATGAAGCGTTAATGAGGCCCACGGATGAAGAGATATTTAGATATTCAATAAATGCTAATGTAACATTGGTAAACTTTTACTCTACGGTGCCCACTTGCTTCTCGACAATTTTTCTTGGAGCAATTTCATTTGCTGTCGCCAAACACTGTTTTGGATGTGCAGTGCGCTTTTCATTGCTCTACTGCGCATGCTTCATTTGAAAAGGAGCAATTGAGCACGCAATGCCTTCCACATTTCAAACGTGTACCGGGCAATTTTTTTTTACTTCAAAAAACGTCAGAGGCTTCGCTTTCTGCAAAGTGGGACATTAGTAGCTTCGCTTATTCATCGAGAAGCGAAAACAGAGAATAGCATACAGAGTTTTGAACCTAAAGTGAATGAAAATGTTCAAAAACGAGAAAAGTTTAGTTAAAACTTCACATACCTATTTTAATTGCCCAAATGCTGTTTACACTTAGGACACTGGTATCCGCTTGCTATCAATCCCTGAACCACACACCACTGGGAAACAACTTTGGCTTCCGCTGTCTGAAGCTGGTGGTACGTTGAAAGGGAACCAATGCCATAATCAACAACAGCTGTGCGAAGTGCACGTAACGAAATGATAAAATCAAACCAACAAAACAAATTTGATTGAATCTACCAATCACATGAAACAGATGAACGGAACAAGCCAATCAAAACAATGTGCAAAACACCGATGAAAAGATCAATTTCCAGAGAAAGCGCACATCTCACTCGTTAAAATCATCATTGTGCAACCAAAACAAATGTTCTCTCCTCTCCATTCTTGGTGGCAAAGAGTTGGTGATCCTACGAGGAACGAAGTAAGTGGGCACCATAGAGTAAAATTTAACCGTAACATTTTTTTTTCTTTACATTCTTAAAGATTTTAAAACCCATTTGCCCCATAATATCTAAGAAATAATAAAATAAACAATCGCATATATGAATGGTACAATATTGCCTTGATGAAAATTTTATATGTTTTGAGCATTTTAGGCACAGAATTTTCCAACTACGATAGAAATCTTGCAAATATAGAAATTAGTAATTAAATTAATTTTAAATTAAGTCAGAAATATGTAATATGTGGGATTTAACTTTAAAATGTTAGCCTTTCATATTTATAAAATGGGGGGGATTCACCCAGGCCAAACCTCCCGTACCCTGCTATGGGTCAAACATCCCCTTGTATCCATTTTATTAAAAATGGAAAAAAAGCACATATTAATAACTATTACTATTTCTAATTAAGTGGATAGTCTTTCAAAGCATTATTGACAGTAGAGTTATAAACAAAAATATTTTTGCACATTTAACATACAATTAGCACAGGTTCTTACAAATGAAAAACCGAAAATTTACTTTTCTAAGCAAGAAATGCGAAGCAGGACATAGCTTCTCTTTTTTCTCTGCAAATGTCTTAAAACTTTAGTATAGTACACAGTTGATGATTATTGAGCTGCCATCTGGTATTTATCTTTGAAATCAATTTTTTAAAAAAATTAAAAGGGGTGGGTAAAACCTCTGCTATGGTAAAACATCTCAAATATCCCCTACATAAAATTTTAAAAAAAATATATTCCATTTGAGAAAATAAGAGAAAGAAAATTCAAATGTGATAAATTTTAAATAAAATTAATCATTATAAATTTTAAATAAAATTTAATGACTTGAAGCAAATTCTGTTTGTTAAAAAAAAGGCCTAGTTTCTTATACAGAAAGAAATCTAAGCCCAAATTAATTTTTGCTGCTCTAATATTTATTTCATCATATGAATTTAAGTAATTTAAAACAACCACTGTTCCTATATCATTGTACGAATTCATTATTAAAAGTTAGGTTCAAAAATTGCCTACAGTTGTTATATAAAGTCATCCTATTATATTGGAAACCTCACCTTCTAGCTTTAAATCAATCCTTTATTTAATTATAGTACTGTTTCATTCCAGTCAAAGTGTCAGGATTGCCATTAATTAATCTTTTTTACATGAAAAAAATCATAATATAGTTCAGCTTTCTCAAAGTGCCATAAAGCTACAAAATAAAAAGAAAGAAAAAACACCTTACAACCAAAAATTATCATAAGCAAATACATACTACCAGCTTTCATCTTTTATTCTAAACCCTTACATATAATTTCCTCATTTATTTTCACTTAAAAATATTACTGATAGGTCAGTTACTTTATTCCATTACTTTTTTCTGATACTACTGGAATCTAATAACTGTCTTTTGAAATCACTTCCAGAAGTAGAAAAACTGTGTCTTTCCCATCAAAATAGTAAACTTAAAAAAATACTAACAGTTGTGTAGTTGGTTGAAACTTAAAACAGTCACTTTAGCAAAATATGGTAGCCCCAAATTACTAACTCATAAAAAAATGTAAGTATGAAAACCAGCAGTTACAAACTTTGTAAAGATTTAGAAAATGAATATTGAGTAACCTATAAGGGCATCTGCAAAGGTTTTTAACAATTTTGGTCCTTTAAAAAAAGCATTAAAAACTTTGTAATAAAGAGAAGACGTTACAAAGCACTAGTAAGATGCAAAAAAAAATTTTTAAAAATTCTATCATATCTTCCACCCCCTTCCACTTTGATTAAAAGGAGAAAAGTCTCTAGTTTTTAATTCTTTTTACAGAATCAAAAAAACATCCAATTTCACATGAAATACCCCAAAATACATTAAGAAAGTTTAAACTTTATTTTAATTACTCTTAATATAATTAAAAGCTTTCATTTTCATAATTAAAAGCTAAAAAAAAAAAAAATAGCAAAGAAGTTTACAATTAAGAACCGGACATTTCAAAAAAAATTTCAAACGACTTTCCCAAGAAAAGCACCTCTAAAATGTAACACTGAAACAAGTTTAGAAATTTTTTTTTATTATTAGTCTTCAATGTCTTGTAGATTAGTAATTAAAAAACAGCTGCATGGTCCGGCATTGCACGGGCAATCTTAAAAATGGGATATTTCCAGGCGGAGAGAAGTGAGATCACACGAGGCCTCGGGATCCATATATTTTCATATGGCCCCACCTCCGTTTTTTTCAACAAGTACTGTCACTTACTTTCCCCAACAAACATAAAAATATTCTTTAAAATCTAGTCTTTTTATTACTTTATATTCCATATGCACGCCTCCGGTTTATTTTTTCTACAAATATAGTCACTAACTTCTCCCAAAAACATAAATCTCCTTTGAATCCTATATTGTTTAATTAAAATTTTTAAATCCAACCTTTTAATTACCTTATAACTAATAACTCAGCGTTTCTCAGAATCCACATTTTTTCATATGCCTGCCTGTTTTTTTCCGTACAAATATTCTCACGAAATAAAAAACAGAAACGATTTAATAGTACACCAAACTGATAAATTAAACACCACAAACATATATTTTAATCTTGCCCATATTTGAATAATAATGGGGAGAAAAAACGGATGAATATGAAAAAATATTTTCCCCAACAAACGTAAATTTAGCAAAATAAAACACTGTTCAACAAAAAAAAAAGGGAAATTTAAAAAATGTAGGAAAACGATTTTTTCCCTATGCTTATTAAATCAAAACTCCAAAACACGGAAGCTCCCTAAAAAAGAAAAAGAAAACCTTTTATACAAACCAGATGCAAGAACAACCGATGCGACAGATAGTTATAGGAGCTGCCGATAGATGGCGGCACTATATTTCATTCATTTTGACACTTTTTAATTAATATCTTTTTAGCTAATTAAAATTTCGGAATTTAAATGGTCAAAACAGATTCCTTGATTATTTTCCATATTTTGGCACTTTCAGCTCGTTTCAGGATTCGGTGGTTTGTGAGAAGATAGAAGGACATAGATAGATACATACGTTTAAGTTTGAATTTTAATAGGATAGATGAGAGTCAAAGAAACCAGCGGGAGTGGTCTCCCCTAAACTTTCTTGTATACTCCCTAACACATGTGGTGAAAAAATAAGCTAAAGGGCAGTAAAGTGCATCAAGCATCTGTAGCACAGTTGGAGAAAAAAAGTTGGAATAGAAAATCTCATGTACATTACCAGAGTGCTTAAGAAATAAAAAAAGGTGCCGTTTCCCCTCCCCCAGAGTGGATAAAAAAAATTCCAACCTACTGTACCCCAGAATCCAATGACTATCAGAAGGTTTTTCATTGTAGATTATAGTGATTGTAAAATATTTATGTAAAGAATCAAATTCAAAGAGATGCGTATCGATTAAAAAGAATCTATCACACACTTCCCACGCTTGCCGGCTCAAGGACAAAGTGACGCAATTCGCTCAATAGCTTCTGGGTGCACAGAGATTGGTACCAGTATGCATGCGTACGGGGAAACGGATTAGAAAAATTAATTATGCAATTTGAACACTTTTTTTTTAACCAATTGAAACTAAATTTGGGCACAGATCTATATAATTAATGTTAGTAACTGTCATACCAATTTTTATTTATCTAAGCCAAAGGGTTTAGGAGATATAATTTTTACAAGTATGCGATTATACAGTCCGACAGACCATCAACCCTTTGACGGATTTGGTTCAAAATTTGATATGGACCTACATTCATGATGATAAAACTGTACTAAATTTTAGCCATCTAGCTATTCAAGTTTTTGAGTTATAGTGTTCACATGACCACCGACAGACAGACTTCCCGTGGACAGATTTTGTCCAAAATTTGATAAAACCTACAAATTATGTACAGAAATCACATACCAAATTTCATCCCCGTAGCTCTAATAGTTTTCGAGTTATCATGTTCACAGATGGACACAGACAGACACAATTCCAAAATTGTGTTATTCAGACTCTGGGAGGTCTAAAACGTGGAGATTCATCAAAATCTCGAGTTCGAATTTTTTGAAGATTACAATACTTTCTCTTTGTATATGAGAGAGTAAAAAATAAGTGGTTTTTATGAGGGGCATTAAATTACTTAAATGAATAATTTCATAAATGTCAGAAGTTTCACAAAAAACTTTCCTCTCTATTAGGGAGCTAGTTTCATCATTTATCATCCCACAAACAGTTTGGAATAGACAATAATTTTAAGACCAAGTTGTCAAAAAACAAACTGATGAAACTCGATGCAGTGTCACTTTGCAAGTAATGAAAGTTCACCACTCACCACAAGCACATACCACCATTTAATGTATATTTCCGAAAATAAGCTGATCCGTGTATAAGACGAGAGTGCATTTCTTGTTCAAAAATTTAGCCAAAATTCAAAACCTGTATATAAGCTGAAATGGAAAATAATAATAAATCCTATAATTTTCAAACATTTCGCCATGGGGGAGAAAATGCTGCTAAGCAGCAGGCACCAATGAAGATAGTTTTAACTCTGGTAACCCTATCTGAAGTTTGCACATTTTCTCCATCCATTTGGTGTCTTGTCCACTGAGCTACAACCCCTTCTTCTCCCATTTCAAAACGGGTTCCCCTGCCCCGATTTCCTTAGAATGACTCCCACCCTTCCCCATTTTGCAGTTTTCGCTTTTGTGAGAGACAGTCGCTCCCCTTTACACATGATCGCATTTCAGTTTTATGGCCTAGAGCACCGAATGAATATCAGACTGGTTGAAAATCCAAACAATGGAGGTGACGCTACACTACAGCAATTCTCATTGGATTTTGCCATCGATGAAGGGTTTTGGTACAATGTACCCCACGGCAGTATCGCGAATATTCCACTATGTACAGCAAGTTTTAAGCTGCAGGTGATCGCGTTTGCCTAAAATTCCGACAACAGTATGGCTGAGCAGCCATTTCAATGTAAATGAAAAACAAGTTTGAGAGTGGAGAAAAAAGTCTTGAATGCCGAAATTCGACTTGCTATGGAAGAAAAACTCGCTTCGGCTAATGGAAAAATACTTACATTTTTTTGCTAGATTAGCTGATCCGTATATAAGCCGACCCCCATAGTTTAGCTTTGGAAAAGTTCTTAAAATTCTCAGCTTATACATGGTAGTCAGATTTTGAAGTCAAAGCATTGTTGTTTTGATTTTTTCCTTTGAATTATTTTTGAGGCAATACAAGAAATTAGAAAGTGATTTTTATTTTTTGATATCTTACTGTATTTTAAAATCTTTTAAAAATGATTTTCTACCATTTTTTTTTTTTTTTCATCTTTTCTCTAAAAATACAAAATAAAAAAAAAGAAAACTGAAAAAATATTTTTTCGATTTTTTTTAAAATTCTACATCATAGTTAGCTTAACTTGAGGTTTCAAATATAATTTAATAGAAATTTATTGAAATCTATGCTTTAAATTAATTTGGATGTTAATGGGTTTAAAAGGTATTAAGATGATTCCAAGACAGGAATCGGCTAACTACAGAATAAAAATTTAATAGCTATTAGAAATGCTATACCTTTAGAAAAATATAGCTTTTAGGAACGCAGTAACAGCTTCATTCAATGCATTAGTATTAAAGAATGTTTTAAGTAATATAATAAAAATATTTTATTAAATCCTTATTGAGTTTTATAATAAATTATACTGCCCCCCCCCTTTTTTTTTTGGCCCATTCTAAAAAAAGTTTGCCATCCTTGTTCTAAGGAGTAGAAAAGAAAAGGATACTTCAAGAGTTTTCAAGAAATTCTTGATAAAAATTACAAATAAGCTTACGAACTTATTATAGATCTGTTAAAAATAATGGGAAAAAGAAGGTTGAGAGAGCTTGCAGAAATTTTAATAGAATACATAAAACTGTCTCGTTTCCAGCTATACATAGTATATAAGAATCTAACCTTATTAGATTATCTCAATGAGTCAATTAATAGCTTTGCCCTCTCCATATCAAACAAACCAAATTTTAGATAAAGAACAAAGGGTCTTAATCTATCGACTGAGAGTCAACAGAACAGAAGAATTCTGCACGACTAATATCATAGCTTGAATTTCATTTCCAGGACTAGGTGCATAAAGAGCAAAAAGCATAAAACAAAAATCTGTTCAGATACTAAAAAGGTATGTCTTAACTTAATTTTTTGTAAAGGATTGTGTTTAATCTTAAGATTTCACTTCTGTATTTAAAAAAATATACAACACAGAGAATTATTCATGAACTAAATCCTCATTATTCAAGTTATTATTTGATAAAACAAGGTTAAAATATATATACTTGAAGCCATTGAAATTTTCATTTCTTTTGTGTTACAAAAGTTTTAATTAGTAAATAAATTTAATCAAATTGGTTCAATATAGTTACCTAGCTTTATGTTTTCTATTTATTTGCAAGATTTAAGTTTCTGAAATAAGCAAATGTATTCCATTACTATAAAACCTTTAATACAATTATCCATTAATTTCTTTTTAACTAAAAAATGATATTGATAATTTTTATAATAAAATATGAATTCTAAAATGTTTCTCAGAGGTACAATACTAAAAAATAGTTGAGTTTTAAATCAAGACTTAATGAATTAATTTCAATATTCTACAAAACTTGAACGAAAACATCTATAGTATTTTGTGATATGTTTATGTTGTGAAAAAAGATCATGTGATAACTTAAAATCGTAAAAAAAAATTAACTACTATTTTGTCACTTCCATATTATAGCATCATATTAATTCCCCCTTCCTCGTCTTTAAATACATTCATGGGATATAGAATAAATTTTTGGAGTGAACTGTAAATATAAATATTCAGACGAAACAAACTGCAGAACATCATTCTATAAAAGAAGTCCCCTGTAGTTTGACTCAGCAGCTATAGTTAGTACCTGAAATATAGAAATCTCATTATAAATGCAAATGAATACAGTCATGCAGCAGGGAACAAACTCCAAAACAACATTTTGTTGTATAGTTGTCATGTTATAGAGAAAAATTCTAATACTGCAATTCCCCAAAAATTGATTACACCATTATAAATAGTTTGTTGCAGAATGATTAAAGTTAATTTAATTTTGCATACCAAAACACAAGCAGTTAGATACAGATTGTAATGGTATATATAAAAACCCATAAAATGGTAGTTCGTTACCAATAGCATAACTGCATCCAATTACATTTGTGAATGACTTGGTCACTGGTCAATGATAAAGAGATTTCCTGCATTTTTGTACCGAGTCACTGTTTGGTCAACATGGGCAATTTAGCATATGATACAATCTGTTCTTAGAAAAGATAACAGCTAACTACCAATTAAATACAAATCAGTGTAAAATAAAGCTGTAGAAATATTTGGAGTTATTCTTCCGTCTTTTATTTGTGGCTCTGTACCCTGTACTTGAATAATTCTGTAACTTCATAAAATATCGACTTATATCCAAATGTTTCAGTAATGGATGAACACAGGAAAAACAAAATTTTATTATTATTTAACATTATTTAAAGTTATTCACCAAAAGCTTTTTTCACATACCTGTAACACACTTTCTACAGCAAAATTAAGAAGTCACTAATGAGATAAAATATGCAATTCATCACATGTATTTCACAAATATACATAACAGCAAAATATATATACATAATTTCTTAAAATAAGAACATCTTAAACAAAAAAAATAAGTTTTGAAGTTAAATAATGATAAAAGTATTAAGAGAAAATTTTAACATTACTTTTTTATCCATGAACTTTTCAGAACAAGTTCATTTTACTTTCTTTATGTGAATTAAAACTGAACATTACTTTTTTATACATCTTGTCAATTTCTGCATGACGAACATTTAAATTTAATTCAACCTACAGCAGATCATTTTTCATAACCAAACAAATATATGCACATTACCTATAAATGATTTTATTACATCAGAATCAGATAATAATTATTTACAATACATATATACACACCTTAACATTTTATAAAGTTATATCATCTTACAAAATACCAGAATTATTGAAATACTTTAAAATTCAGATGTTTTGAAATATAAATGATTTTTTTTTCTAACTGTGCTTTAATTATAATCTGTTTTAAAACCCAGCTATATGAATTGTACTTTTCCCAGTAGGTAATAATCAAATATATGTACAATCAATAATTCTGCCTCTACCAAAATATTTTAAATTCATTATTATCACTTTTATGTTTAGACAGAAATTTATACAACTTACATAAACATCTGAATCGTTAGTGAAGTACATTAGCAACTACTACATGTTTGAACCCTTTTCAAAATTAAATTTACAGCCGAGAAATATCAAGTAAACATACCTTGAATGTAAGCTTTAACTGCACAGATGAGAAATACCGAGGTGGATCAAAAATTATATATTCAGGGTCATCAGCCAGCAACCCATGATAATTGTACTTCTTCAAATATGACATAACTTCTTGATGATGATCACCGGTGGTCAATACAACGTTTACTTTCAAGTGGCGCAATAATATTCTCAAACATGTGCGGAGTCCATTTGGTGCGACCCACCAAACTTTTGGAGGTGGCGTACCTTTGCATGTAGTATGTCTTAAGACTTGAGTGATTTTTTCTTTTTCAGATTTTTGCTTTTCGACCCAGTTGCTCATCCGATGTGGTTCTAAAGCACCATTGAAAAATACAGTAATTTCAATGTTACGCTTGTTTACAACTTGGAAAAACGTCCGGAGGAAATCAACCATTCGATTCCATTGTCCTCCACACACCCAATCGCCAAAATAACCTCCATAAAGTCTATCCAAACAACATTCACCGTCCATTACAAGACAAAATGGGCTAGGAATAATTTCAGGAGGTTGATACCTGAAATCATGTTCCACTCGAGGGCCAACATTTGACAGTAATACATTCCTAGCAATTTTCACCAAATCTACCGGCACGCAGGCACTTGGGATGAAAGTTTCAACAAACCGCTGAAATGACTCGATAGTCATGTTTCACTACCGAATGAAAAAGAAAAAAATGATTGAAAATTCTATACGATCGTACAATTCGAGCGTAAGTCCAAAAATTGAAAAATATTTGCTTCAATATGTAAAAAAATCTGTATTAACATCTCACCACTCCATGTCTTTTGGCACTCGTCTCGTAGTGATGGGTCGTTCATGAGTGATTCGTTCAACGAATCGCTAAATTCATTTGATTACGAGATTTAATCCTTGAAACAACGAATCATTTCTTTTAACACACCCAATAATAACCCTTTTGAACGACATTTTTTTTACTTTACTTGAACCATTAACGAACAAATTTTGTAATTTTGAATTGTAGACAGATGGGGAGAACGATACTTGAGTCTATACTGAATTCTCCAAGCTTTCACATAAGACTGCGGTGGTCTGGTGGTAAAGTTTCGGTTTCGAGATCAGCGGATCGCATGTTGGAGACCCGATACCATCAAAGATAAACCACTTTTCTGTAGAATGGGTAAAAAGTATGGACGAGTTTTCTGTTTGGTTGTTTACATTTAAGTGCCTATACTACGTAACGTAATAAGGATGCATAATCAAGGATATTTTTAATATCAAATATTTTTGCTATTGATATTTTTAAATATCTGTTCTAAATAAGTGTGATTTCAATCACGGTTTTAATTTTCAAATTCTTAATTCCCATCCAGCGCGAAAGCCAACATCAAATAGGGATGTTTAATTCAAGATTTTTTGAATAAAAATATTTTTGCTATTGCTATTTTTAAATATCTATTCCGAATAACTGTTATTTCAATCACACTTTTAATTTTCGAAAGGTCTTATTCAGTATAAGTAAAGTGTTCTAAAAAATTCAAATAAAAAAACTGTTATTTCTTCTACTTATTGTTAATACTTTCTATTAAGCTTTAATGTTTAGTTCTTTGTATTGTCAACAGATGGCGCCAGCAAAACTTCTTGTAGAAAGATATGTTGGAACTTGCACGGGTCACAATCAATAGTAATCAATCACAGAAGTCACCCTTTGACGTCACAGTCGCAGTTTTCGGTGCGATCACAGTATGGGATGCTTACCGCGACTATTCTTTTTTTAATACAATTACCGCGATTCTATCAATCAAAGAGAAAAACGAATACTTGCTCCATTGAGTTCCCGACGAAGCTTTGAATTACAAAAGCGACGTTATCATTCGAAAACGCATATCACAACAGGAGGGGTGATTCACAGTACGATGTCTTAAACCGCTATGGAGGAGAAGTCCGAACTGGGATATAATACAAGACGAGGTGGGGGGTGATCTGCGCGATGAAGCGCGACCTGCTTATCTGGAAGGTCACCGGTGAAGACTCTGTTTCCACCCGAGTGGGTTGTGGTGATGTCTCCCTGTGTGCGGAAGGGAGTTCATGCTTTTCATGGCACCATCTGTTGGCAGTATATAGAAGTAAAAAATAAAACCTCGCAAAAATTATATTAAAAAGAAAAGAAATTAAAATAAAAAAACGCTTTGCGTACATTTTATACAAATGACTGAGTCACACCTTTTTGACAGAAAGAGGGTCATTATTCAACGAACCCACCAATATAGCACAATAATTTTCATTTCGGAAACTTTATACCGGGGAGTGAAAAGATTAAGAGCGTAACAGGAAAAGAAACTGCGATAAGGGGGAACAGCGACGATCATCTTTCTAAGCACCAAAATGTGCTTCCATGGCGCCATCTGTTGACAGAAGATAGAACTAAAATCTAAAACTTAGGAAAAGTATATTAAAAAGGAATGAATTTTTTTTTTAATTTTGAAACATTTTATGTACATTTATTTACTAATGATTGAATCACATCTCTTTGACAGTAGTATTCATCTCTGGTATTTGTGATTTTTTGATATTTCTTAGTAAATAACAGTTCCTCAAATATTCGTCATCCCTAGTAATGCAATACCAATGAAACTGCAATAGAACCGTGGTAACCGCAAAAAGAACTATCTTCTTTCTAAGCACCAAAAATGGGCTTCCGTGGAAGCCATCTCTTGGCAGAAGATAAAACTAAAATTTAAGAAAAGCATATTAAAAAAGGAATGAATTTTTTAAAAAAATATTTGAAACACGTTTTGCACATTTATTTACCAATGATTGAATCACACCTTTTTGATAGTAATTTTCATCACTGTTTTTTGTGATTTTTTGATAATGCGTAGTAAATAACAGTTCATCAAATATTCGTCATCCCTAACCTCAGAACCAGAGAAACGTAAGTCACATCATGTTAACTTTTCGGAAAAGAGCAAAAATTGAAAAGAAGTTATTAATTGCCAATGAGGATTTACGCTGTAATAACCCTAGTAATTATAAAGGGAGAATTTTTAACAGACTTACATTTCTATGGCTTGATGTAAAATCAGATTCTGCATGCGAAACTGTAATAACTTGAAAATCGTCATTTTTGGACTTACTTTCGTCTCGTTACAAAGGTATGGATATATGAATTTGTATAGTGAAAGCTTAATCTGTTTCCGGGCTCATACGTCCTAACACGGGTGTTGTATGAAAGTTTGGAGAGTGAGATGTCGTTCTTGTAATCTGCTAAATGATTCAAATTCCTATTCCTAATAGCCCTCTTATAGCTTCAGAACGACATGCTAATCTAAAAAAATCAATCAGTCTGATAGTTATAAATGTAGGCATAATTTAATACTTAGGTCTTCATTTTTACCTGCAGTGTAGAATTATTTATGTTCAATACACGCAGTGGCGGCGATTGGGGACCAAAAGTGGAGGGGGTGAAAAATTGGTAGAAGCCTAAAAGTAGCCCGGTGTATAGGGGGTAGACAACAATGTTTAAATATTTAGTTACAAAATTAGCTAGCTTTCCCGGACACTATTTTTTTATAATTCCTAATAAGGCAGCTAAAATGAGATAAAAATTTAATTTTTTCCGAAAAAAGTGGGGGAGGGGTGACAGAGTTTAAAATATTATATGATATCAACTTTTATAGCAAAATTTATTAATTATTAGGGAATTAAAATTTAAATAATCAATTTACTAGGAATCCCTATTAATCATTTTAAGAAAAATGAACATAGGGAAGAAATAATCAGCATTAGTTTCTACAATCTTGTTTGATTTTATTTCAAGACATTTTATCAGTAATTTTATTCATTAACCGTATTTCTTACATATTGAATCCTTCATAAGACAAATTTGTATTTTGACAGTCGGTTAACTTTACAGTATAAGAATGTGTATAATCACAAGTAATGATTCAGTTAAAATTATGAAAATAAATGTGTGTTCAAGAAGTGGAACAGATCTCTTAAGTTTTATGACAACAAAATACCTATAAAGGAATCTTTTGTAAATTTGATTAAATAATTTGGCTAATATTATTTTTCATATTACGTTCAAAATGAGTTTGCAGTTTTATAGGCAAAGTTGAGACTCGATCAGAAGTTGAAACTAAAAAAAAAGAACTGTGCAGAAAATTTACAAGCAATCTTAGCTAATCAGCATTTTATCGTTTTAGTAATTTAAATGACATAAAAATTTTCTTGTGTGTTTATACTAGCTTAGATATCTGTGGTTTAAATTTTCATTTGTTGGATACGCATGCGAATTTGGAATGTGAGGAATCAGCTCTATGTGTCATTCGACCGTGGTTCAAAATTACGAAATGTATCCCTAAAAGCATCTAGCACAGCTTTTAAAGTAGACATTAAGGCAAAAAAATTTCATGACCGTTTATATCTTATAAAATCCCTATAAATGCACATAAACTGAGATCAATTCATGTGGTGTCACAATCACATCAAAATACATTCTTCTGTCATTTGCACCTGGTTTTGCGTTCTGAGGTGTATGTGGCCTAATACTACAAGCAGTGGTGTAGTCGCAAAATAAGCAGTGCCGGAACGCTCTAACCTGGGTGACAAATATCTCGCTGTTTTAATGACGTTCTCACAATTTTTTCTTAATTATTTTTCGCAAAAAAAGAAAGTGCCAGAACGGCGCTCCGGTGCGTTCCGGCTCCACACCCCTGACTACAGGCAACGAGTAAACAGTGGCGGCGACTAGGAGGCAAAAATTTAGAGACACCTAAAAGTACTCGACAATATAGGCAATAGACAACAATTTAGTTCCAGAATTAGCTAGCTTTCTTGAACACTATTGATTTTTTGCAATTCCTAGTTTTCAGCAGCAAAAATAAAATAAAAGTTTAATTTCTTCCGCAAAAAGTCTGGGGGGAGACCGCCCCCTCTGAGTCGCCGCCACTGCAAGTAAAAGAAACGCAAAGGATTTCAATATTAATTTGGGAGGTACATTTGGTATATATGAATTGGAACATGAATTGACTCCATTCGTATGCATTTCACAAGGTAAAATTCCTTTAATTGCATGAAGTAATGACGATATTATATTGAAATGTACAGATTTGGTGATTTTTTAATGCTCTGGATATAGAACCAAAACATACTACTGGCCGAGAATCACTACAATAGATCAGTGATGTAGACATGGAGGGGCAAAGGATTGTAGATTCCCCATGCGCTAGTTATAAGGGGCGCCATGAAGACAAAACGTTAGCGAGTTCAAGTCACTTTTTAAAGCCAAATATGACGACGGAGCGAAAATATACTATGCCCCGGACGCCGTTTACACTTGCTAAGTCACTGATGACGACTGGGGTGGCGAAAAAATCATTTTATTTTCCGGGCCCCAGTGGTGTAGGAACAGGGAGGAAAGGGGGTATATATGCCCCGGGCGCCATGCAGTCAAAACAGTACTGCATTTATACCATTTTTAAAGCAAAATATGATGAAGGAACGTAGAAATAATACCTTACTCCTGGCGCCATAATGACAACTGGGTTAAAAAAAGTCATACTATTTTCTTGGCGCCACTTACTCTCGCTACACCACTGGCCATGGTGACAAAACTTTTATGCATTTATATCACTTTTTAAAGTCAAATATGATGACGGGGCGAAAAATTACCATACCCTGAGTGCCGTTTACACAATCTAAGTCACTGACAATGCCGGGCGGGGGCAAAAAAATCATATTATAACCCGGGTTCCACTTACCCTCGCTACGCCACTGCAATAGATTGCAAAAACATGGAAGGCACTGGACATGCAATCACAAGCAAGTAGGAAGAATCAACCACTTTGTTTAAAAAGAGATTTTTAAAACGCAAGTCTCATTTTTTTTATTTCATAAAAAACATAATAAATTTAAATTAAGATAAACAGAATTTTACAAGCTTTGACAAATCAAAAGGAAAGATAAAATAAAATAAATAATTTTTTAAGGTATAAGCTTTTATTCATGCGAAAAAATGAACGCAAAAGTTGAAAATAATTTTTCTGATTACAATAAGATGCATGGTTCGAATAAAAGCGTGGGAGCCTTATAAAGCACCTTATATTTTGTGTATATTTCCTTAAACAAATGGAATATTCCTAGAAGGTAAAGGCGCCCACGCTTTTATTCGAACCATACATTTTATTGTAATCAGAAAAATTATTTTCAACTTTTGCGTTCATTTTTACGCATGAATTAAAGCTTATGCCTTATTTTTTTTTAATTTTATTTTCTAGTTTTTAGTGACGGCTGACACGAATACACACGACATGTTAGGCATAGTAAACCAAATTCAATTACCGAATTCTCCTATATAAAACACATATTGAATATTCGTTACGGATATTACATATTACTAATTTGAAAAAAGTGCGACACAGACCGAGAGACGAAACAAGACTCACTTCCCCGATCTGACCTTTGTTTCTCGAGCTGCTCGGAAATGGGGATGATTCACAGGCCTCGCCCCCTTCTATTGTGTGTCGTCTAGTGTTGTTGTTACAACCCTACGTAACGTGAGGTTACCACCTTCCAAACTTTATTGCTCAAATATAGGGCTAAAATTTTAATATCATTTTGTTAGGTTTAAAATAGACACAGATTGCAAATTTTTTTGCATAATATTGTATTGTCTCCGGAAACCCTCCACTGTGCTAAATTTCAAAGCTGTAGCTCTATTGGAAGTGGGTAAGAAATCGATCTCAATATTTGTGGACAAAACACTCGAGTTGAACAACAGCTTATAAAAATATTTATTTCACAAAACAATTTAATGTGTTTTTTTGTTTTTTTGCTGGCATTGCCTTTTGGCAGTGTCTTATAGGTAATGAAATTTTCGAGTCCCCTTTTCCCTTCTTCAACTTCCAAGACCAATAATTGTTTATTGATTTTCATTTAATCTCAATGTTAGCAGTTTTTAAGTTACAAATATTATGACAAGCTGAAATAACAAAATATTTAAATGTGGGTCACTTTCAAGAAACGTGTTTTCCATATCTCGAGTGTAAAAAACTCAATTTAAATTTAAAGGTAATTTTAAACAAAATGGTAAAAAAATTACAGACATTTCTAACACAATCAAAATACTCTAATACAAAGTTTGCAAGGACTATGTTGACTTGTGAAACAGTCAGCCAACTGCAAAGCAAATTACTTAAAACTGATCTGCAAGCGAATCTGAAAACATTCGACTACATGGTTGTGGTTCTTGAAAAAATGAAAGGGAAGTAAAAAAAAATACCCTGAAAATAATCCAAACAAAAAGGAGGAAAAAATCTCGACGCCTCGGCCCTGCCAAAGTTGCGGGGCCTCTAGGTAGTTGCTTACTTTGCATATTTGATAATTCCTAACCGACTACAGCAAGAATAAACAGAACTTGGCTAAGGATAAAGGAAATTATTCAAAATTAGAATTAACAAAATGTTTTATAGAATAAGCTGCTAAGAAACAGAAAAAACTTAGTCATTAATGAAAAAATTACAGTAGAAAATATTTTCAGTGGTACAATTTTAACTATTATTTTTAAATATGTAAATAAAGACAAGGATTTTTAATTTCTTTTTTTGTTGATAAGCTGCATGAATAAAGACAAGGATTTTTAATTTCTTTTTTTGTTGATAAGCTGCATATGTTAGGTGAACAATTAGCCTAAATTAAAATAGTACAAAATTAAAATTAAAATAGATGTGAGGATATAGATCATTTAAATAAGGATAAATTTTGCATTGTGAATCATGTTTTTTAAAATTATTATTTTCTTTTACTATTGAAATTTGCTTTTCTTGGCACATAAATCTTTTAGCAATTTTTATTAATAAAATACTCATTGTATGAAAGCTAAACTTTTCGAGAAAGAAAGAGGAAGTGTTCGAAATAATTGAAGCATTCTAATAAAATATAAGAAGAACTTAAAAACAGTTAACAGCTAAGGCATTATAAAAAATAGCTAATATGATGTACTGTCTGTCCGCCACGAGAACTGTCACCTCCAAATTGTCTAGTTTACGGCGGTCGCTATAGCAACTGCTTATGCTAGGGAAGATCCATTTCGAACAGGAGGAATCCAACGGAAGTCTCAGTTTTTTTTATTCTTGGAGCCAGTTTGAGGCGGAACACATTTGAATGAACTTCTACCTACTACCCAAGTAGCACACTATATTGTTCAATATTGTAAAATTCGAAAAATCAATATTGTATAATATTGTTTTACAATATTGACTAATTAAATATCAAGTTCCCAATCTTGATGAGTTCCATACAGTAAAAAATCTCTTAATCATCATCAAGGAAAATTAAACAACTCTTTGCAGTTATCAAAGATCCTCTGCTGTTAAAATCTATTATTAACGGCATTGAAAAAATGTAAATTTTTAGTGAATTTCTGTCAGTTGAATCAATAGCATTTAAAATTGAGCAAATTGTAGATGTTATTTAAATATGCCTTTGCTATTTCGTGCCTGCGTAGCAAGGCCGGTATGACGCCGTCTTAGTAGCCTCACTGTCGCGGGTTCGAGCCGCTGCCAAAATCGCCTCATTATGCCTTCTTCTGATCGTTGCAAGGTTAACGCTTTCGAGAATTAAAAT
>BGPR01012228.1:0-12886 GCA_013235015.1 Araneus ventricosus
AAAAGCGGCTCCGAGTTGCAAATTCCCTCACTACAAAGTATCTTTGTGCCAAATTTCGTAGCTCTAGGTTCATTAGTTGCCCTAGGTTCATCAGTTGCCCTGTAGGAACACGCGTTATTCCTAATTATTAGTATTTACATATTCAATAACATAATGCAAGTATGCAGAATGCTTTTAGTTGCTATGTTTTAATTTTTTTACCGATATGTTTTCATCCAGCTTATAGGTGCCTGTTTGAAAAACGTGCGGCGCCATTTTACTGTTGAAATCAAATGTTTATTTTGCATAGCATAAGGAGTTAGAAAGTAAAGATGACGCGGACAATGTGAACTTAGTTGTTGGATGACATGCACAGTTGCTTGACACCATGAGGGATGTTCATGTAGACAATGAACAGAAGTGGCTTGAAGCTACTGCAAAATAGGAGTTATATGTATGTCACAATTTTGAAGTTTCAAATTAATTTCTTAAAGGAACAATAGATATAAAATTATGCTTAAAGTAGATTCAAATAAAATTTTAAAAGTTTACTATCCTTCGTCGCCAAAGATGTCTTTTATTAAAAAAAACGGAGTTATTTCGATGTCTTCATAACATCTCATCAACATGTTTTACGACTTAATGTTTTCTTTTCCTTGTAAAATTTCTTCGCATAAAGCTATTATTATTATTATATTTTATTCCTTATTTTGTTGTGAATTTTCGAGTTCGCATTTCTCGACGATTTTCACAGAAAAAAAATTTTAGAAAAATTTATTCTACGAGGGTTGTTCGGAAAGTAAGTTCCGTTACTGTGTAAAAGAAAAAGGAGACAGGCGTGGACAAAGGTACATATTTAATATCAATTTGCAAACATTACACTACTTTCCGACATAGTCACCCAGCACATAAAGGCATTTACCGTATCGAGAAATAAGGTTTATTATGCCAGGTGGTTGAAGTATATTTTTGGATGGCCTGCATTTTTATAATGGTGAAGAACTGAAAGATCCTGTAACATCCTGACTAACCTCAAAGGAGGCCGCATTCTATGATGCTGTAAAACAAAACCTTGTCTCTTGATACGATAAATGCACTAATATGGACTGCGTCAAAAAAGTAATGTAAGTATTACGGATCGTTATGAACTATTTATTTTTGTCCATTTCTGTCTCTGATTTCTTTTACACAGTAACGTAACTTACTATCCGAACACTCTTCGTATCAAAGTAGGAACACAAAGATACAGTATTCGATCGCATACCCCAAATACACAAAATGCCGGTTGTTCTCTAATTACACACCTGCGTTTATATTTGTCTAAACTACAATGATAGATAAAATTCAAAATTTTAATTCGATCTTTACATTAATATACAATTGAGAACAATTTATTCAAAATAATTAATCCTGAATGTTTTTCAGTTTTAATTTTATTCTTTTTTAAAACTTTCGCTTGTGAAACAAAAATAATCCATCCTTATTTTCAGAAATAAAATAGAATCATTTGTAAAGAATACAAAACATTTAAACTGAAATTTAATCTAATTTTTATCTCTTTTTTTGAAAAAAATATCGTTTTGCTTCCCAACTATACTTATTACTAAAATTTCATTCACATTTCAAAACTAAAGGACCACTTTCTCAGCCTCAACCTTTGGACAAATTTCCCTAATTTTTAATTTATATCGCCCCATGACCCTTAGATATGTTATCATTTGTCATTTGCCCTCATTTTTGAGTGAAATCGAAAAAACACTACTTCACAGAATATTTGCCATGGGTATAAACCTTTAACTGAGTCCCCAGCCTCAACAACTAGATCGATTAAGCCAATTTATTTCGCCATTTTTCAATCATACCTAATCAGTTAGAATGCTGCAAGATTAAAATATTATTTCTGATTTGTATGTGCTTTTTTCAACATCGTGTCTCAAAAATATAGACGATAGGTATTTTCATTCTAGGTTGCAAAGGCTACTGAAAATGAATCCTCAGTTCGTTTGGAAACGAACTTTCAAGCACCAACACACCACTCTTGTCTTCTGCTCTATCATGCGATGAAAAAACAGGGCTTTCATTTAATACTGCGCATATACCTATTGTGAAATACCAATCGTTGGGTATCAACATTTATTTAGAGCGATATCATGCGTCAGTTAAGGTTTTGAAATCCTTTATGATGAAATTTGTGACAATGTTGAATAAAATATTAGAACTAAATTTTTTTGTTTTATTCTTCCACATGAAGTATTTGAAATTGAAAATAGTAGTGGTTGAGAGCCGCGAACCAGCCAGCACGTAGCATTCAGGTGCTGCTAGTATATATTTCAAAATATATTTAAAAATTCCCTAAGGAAAGATTTTTTTAAGAATTAATTTCGATTGCTATTTATAAATCATATTTGAAGCTTAGTTTTAAAATAATTTTTATAACATTTTATGCTAATGATGAAAAAATTCAATAGTCTGAAAAATATTAAAAATAATTAAGTTCTTTTATTTTGAAACGAAAACCATTCGCATATTTTAGCGTTAATATATTAATATTAAATGAAATTAGAAAACGGAATTAATATTAATAAAATATGGGTACAAGGATTAAAATTTTTTTAATAACATTATTTAAAAACATTTTTCATGGCGATATGAAATCAACAAGTATATGTGTGGAGCGTTTCGAGAGCGCTTAAATATTTCAGCGTCAAGAATAACCAAAGACTTAATCCTCCTGATTATAAAGCAAATCTTACAAAATTTAAAGGAAAATGCTGAATACTAATTTTTTATTACATTTACTTACTTAAAAAGAAAAATTTAATCTCTAATGTGCTAATTTCAGCTTAAATCTTTTTGTTTCAGATTGCTGTTCTTATTTTTTAGGTATATTGTTTCTTTATTCGAATCTTTTAACAAATCAAATTTTTATTCTGTTCTCCGTTAGTTTCGAAATATCCATATTCCACAAATCAACAAAACATGGATAATTTATAATTTTAATTAAATATACTAATAGTAGGTTAGGAAATAAGTCAAGCCAATTCCCAAATAATCTATCAAAGGCAAGTTTACAAAAAGGTGAAAAAATGAGAAAGCAGAACTATTCCAAAAGACTGCAGTTTTCAAATTACACGAGGATTGTCGAACAAAACCATGCTTTACTTTTATACCATGTTGGATGATATTTTACCAATGTGTGGCCAGAAATTTTTCATTTATTTAAAACATGACTTAAAGAAGTTTTTGAAATTCACATTAAAATTGTTTTGTATTCGAGTCTCTGCAATCATTTGACAAGCTGTGATACACGCACTACACAACAACACATTGTAATATCAAACAGTAATTTTCATTATTTCGTCTTGCGAAATCGGATCTTTTGAATGCATATCTTGTATGCTCTCTGTGTACTATGGTTTATCAAACGCGAGCTGGAAACTTCTTTTCCTTTTTATTTGTCGTAGGGATGGGAAAATCTACCGGTTATAAGGAAAACATCTTTCTTTGTTTCAATTAACAGGTTATTTCCGGTTATTATTTTGACCGGTTTAATAGGTTTGTTTTAATAGGTTTATATAAAAAAATCAAGCAACCTTGTAAAACCAGCAAAATTAGATTTGGAAAAGAGATAAATCATAGAAAAGTGGTCAGTATTCCTTGCCCCTTTTTTATACAAGAATCTAAATGAATATTTTAAAGTTCCAATCCCCTTATTTAATGAGTTTCAATGATAAATTGACAATCGGGAGAGTCCAGAACAAAGGCAAACTCAATTTCATTATAAAATAATTAAGTAATACTCAAGAGTTTTGCGGTTTATCTTGGAAGTTCGTTTCCAAATGAGCGGATTCTTTATCTGAAGCATCCTCTCCTACCTAGAAGGTGTGATTCATTTGGGGGGTGGGGAGGTGAGAAAGTAAAAGTTGTATGCCGGAATTTTCCTTTATAGCCCACAACTTTAACTGTGATAAATGATAACTACAAATACTATTGTCATTAATTACAAATAAAATTTTAAATTATTCGATTAAAGTAATAAAAAAATGTTCGTTCCAAATTTACGGGAAATAGAATGCAGTTGTACATCTAGTGAATGCATAGGAAGATGGTCCAAAATTTGAAGTTCATTTCTCAACAGATTTCTAACTAGATCATAACGTACAGCATTTATTAATTCCACAAGATATCAAAATATTTTTCGTTCCTATTGCTTTTGTCAGAATTATCAATTTGGTTCGTGTAAGTAAATAAAAATTATTAAATGTCAAATATTACAAAAATTTACAAATAAAGATATCCTACATGAAATTTATTCATGATGAGAGTAACTATAGTCATTATTTATCACCATTAAAGTCATAACTCCTTTTAAAGTCACCTTTAAAGACTCTTTTGACCGGTCGAAACCGGTTCTGTAAAGTTAAAAAGAAAATTCTGTAGTTAGTTTCAATTAAAGAATTTATCACCATTAAATTGGTTTTTATGATTATTTAACTATTTAAAATTAAATTATAACTAGTATTCAAGTATCTTATGAATAAAAAATTATTTAATGACTAAAAATGATTAATATTTAAATAAAAGATATTATTATTCTTTTAAGTTAAATAAAAATTATTAATTTCAAGATATCAAGTCACATCCCGAATTTAAATTACCAAGTCTTCCCATCCCCTTCTCAGAACTTTTATCTTCCCTTATCGTAACTTTCAGAAGTTCATAATCCATCCGGTTAGACTAGCAGCAAATATTCTACTTTTTCTTTACCAGCCCAGATATAAGAATTCAAGCTTTAAATTAAAGAAAGGAAGTTGTTAGAAATATACACAAATATAGTAACTAAATTAAAAAATGTATATAGAAAATATTTTTCTAAATTAGTGGTAGATTTTTTATAAACATGTCTATCCACATCTTGATGCATTGTTTTATTTACATTCTGTAGTGTCTAAAGTATCTAATCAAAATGATTACGGATTTGAATGATTCTAAGGCATATCTCTTCAAGTAAAATTCACTTATTTATTTCAAAAGAAAATTGTCAGTCTTATAAACCAGCCTCATCGGCGTGGTGATGGATCAAGAATATTTGCGCTCTTTTTAATTGAAGAATGTTTGCAAATTCCGTGCATTACAGTTTCGTTTATTTCAGAGCATCATTTCGTAACATATCAGTTGACCGCTTAGGAAACGGAATTAAAGGAATTTCGTTTCTAAAATATATGAATCCTAAATGTCTTAATAATTTTCGGATTTATATGCCCCTTGCATAAAATATAATCCTGCATTCAACCCACTCGAACAATTTGGGCTAACAAATTCTCAAGAGTAAATAAATGTTTTATAAGACTTTTGAGAGTTCAAAGTGTAATCAACAGACTCTTTATGCTTGTGGTCATCACATTGTGGAGTGATAGCCAAGAGTGTTCCTTTCGAGCTTCAAATTTCGTTTCCAAACGAACAGAGGCTTTATCTGCAGCAGCCTCTGCTACCTAGACGGAGTGATTCATTTTAGGGGACGGGGTAGAGCAAAGCATAACTTGTATGCCGTATTCGTCATTTATGGCCCAAAAATCTTTATCTTTTGTCGGAACATATGTAGCTTCCTAAATATTGGTATCACCTTGAATGATGTCGTTTCCGAAGAGAGTTGTCGACTCGCAGATCAACACATTTCTGAAAGAGTTTCTACGAATTAATTTGATGATAAATATTCGGAAATGTGTTAATTTCGTGAACAAATAGTAAAAAGATTTTACCCAAAACGGTACACCGAAAATCTTTTATTTTGAGCGGTTACAACCGCGAGGTGAAACTGGAATCAGGTTAAATCGATTAATTTTACCTTTACCGCAATCCCTCTACTGTGGGTATAGCTTATCGCATAAAACATAAATAATTATCCAGTTTCACAAGGGAAGGTTCACGACTTCGGAAATTCTGTTAGGGATGAGACTAGGTATATTAATTGTATACCTTTCAGGTGTTCATCCATTAAAATATTACAGCGCAATGGCTAGCCAATTCAGAGGAAATAGCCCTCAAAATTTCGGCAGAGCACATATACAAGTAAGTTGCCGCCGTTGATAAGACAAAAAATGGCATGGTCTCTAAAGTCCTTGCTTGTTAACTTTTTTTGTCAGGTTTCAAATCCTTTGAGTTTTTTTAAAAATATATTTTGAAATTAATGAGTTTTAATTAAATTAAAAATTTATAAATGTTTTTGATTAAAATATTTATTATTTTTTACATTAAATAATTTTTTGTTCATATTATAATTTAATTGTAGTTATATTTAATTTTCAATTAGTTAAATAATTATAAAACACTACTTAAATTCTGATAAATGATAACTATAATTACTATTGTCATTAAATACCAATATATATTTTAAATTATTCGATTAAAGTAATAAGAAATTTTTTTCTAAATTTATGAGATTGTTTTTGGCTGGGAAATAGAAAGCAGCTGTTAATGTATTGAATGCATAAGCAGATCGTCCAAAATTTGAAGTTTATTTACCACAGATATCTAAATATATCTGAACGTACGAAATTTATTAATTGTACAAAATGTCAAAATATTTTTTGTTTCAATGCTTTTGTGAGAATTATCAATCTGGTTCTTGTAAGTCAATAAAAATTAATAAATGTAAAATATTTAAAAAATTTGCAACAAATAAAGCCTACATAAAATTAATTCTTGATGAGAGTAACTATAGTTATTTTTATCACCATTAAAGTTGTATTATAATTACTATGTTTTCTTTTTTCAAAATATTTTTCAAGAATTAATAATTAAAAATTAAATTAACAATTTATTAGTATTTAATTTAAAATAATAATAATTTACTGTATAAAATAACCGTTTATCCATATGATAATCGAATTATAGTTATCATTTATTTTTCAGGCAGTTCAATAATTATAAATACATTCTTTTTTTCCCTAGTCAAAACTGGTTCTGTAAAGTTAGAAAGAAAATTCTGTGGCTACTTACAATTACAGAATTTATCACCATTAAATTGGTTTTTATAATGATTTAACTATTAAAATTAAATTGTAAATAGTATTCAAGTATCCTATGAATAAAAAAATTTTAATGCCTAAACAATGATTAATATTTTAATAAAAGATATTAATAATTGTTTAATTTAACTAAAACTTATTAATTTCAAATTATATTCTGAAAAACGGAAAAAAGCTGTCTTGGATTCGAACCCTGAATAAAATGTTTGTAAGCGAGTATCTGATCACAACAATGGGGGCAACTTTCTGGTACATAAGACGTGCCGAACTTTTGTGGGCTATTTTCTCCGGTTTGAATGACTATTCAGCTTTATTATTTTAAAGACTGAATGCCCTAAAGGTAGACTGTTAATATATCAATTTTCCTCCCGAACTGAATGTCGCAAGTCGTCCCCTCCCGTTGTCAAAATTCTATCTTCCCTTATCGTTACTTTCAGAAGTTCAGTATTTATCAGGATCAATTAGCAGCAAAAATTCTTCTTTTCCTTTTCCAGCCCGGATATATAAATCTAAGCTTTAAATAAAATAAACTATAAATTTGTGAAAGTAATATTAATAGGACGTAAATAAAAAGAAAATTATAGAAAAAGTTTGTTTTCAATTAGTTGTACATTTTTTATAAACATACTGACTATCTGTTGCGGCGGCCGGTCTTTCAGTTGTTTACCCGGAAGCTTAGGCAGGGCGGGGTGATGTTCCTTTGGTCTTGGTTTATGAACACCTAAATGTATTGTTTTATTTACATTCTGTAATGTATATAATGAAAATGATTACAGATATGAATGATTCTAAGGCAAATATATTAAAGTAAAATTTACTAAATTATTCCAAAAGAAAATTGTTAGTCTTCCAAGCCAGCCTCATTAGCGTAGGAATGGATCAAGAATAATTGCGCTTTTATCAATTGATGAATGTTCGTGGATTCCGTGCATTATAGTTTCAAATATTTCAGAGCATTATTTCATAACATATCAGTGGACTGTTTAGGATTCCAGGAATTTCGTTAGAATTACCACATTAACGTAATATCCTAAATGAAGACTCAGAAAAGCAATTTCATTTTTATTTTTTTAATTAATAATTATTTAAATCTTAATCTAAAATATATGAATCTTAAATGCTTCAACAAATTTAGGATTTATATGCACCTTGCATCAAATATAATTCTACATTGAACCTGAAGGCGTGGGAATGGAATACAAGTCCAATTCATAAAATCGTCTTTATTTAAAACATGATGATAATACGATGCACCACTCAGGCGTTCAGAAAGGCAGGTAATACGATTCACACAGGTAACACATCGCTGTATACTACAACTCGTAAGCATACCACAACAGAACTGAACTACAAGCGAACTAAACTGCTTCGCAGAGGAAGAGGGCTAAATACAAGCGAGCGAATCGACAGCGCCAATCAGCAATGCTGAATTTTCATAAACTGCTATCGTTCGCCAACGCTTGCATCCAGCATTCATAAAGAAAGGCAAATTCGAACATTTTTTATGAAAAGATAATAACTCAATTATACATATAAAAAGAAATACAGTAAAGCACATTTTATACGTTTCTCATTTATACATTTTTTAAATGCATATGTTCTTTTTTTTTCATTTATACCTCGTTTTGCATCAGTCTCTTGAAAGACGTATAAACGGTGCTTTGCTGTAAGTGATAGAAAAAAGAAATATATTACCTGAGCCACTATTATGATTCCTAAAAGAATTCTTCTTGTCATAATGAACTAACTATATTCTTCTATCGAAAAACTTATTACAGCTTACAGGAAGACAGCTTAAACTTATTACTATGAACTGTCTAAAAGTAGGAATCATAAAAAAGAAATAGTCTCCGGGAAAGCAATTTAATTTTACTAGCAGACGATTTGGTTAAGACATATCTGTAAATATTATTATCTTTTTTCAGTTAAAATTTCTTCATGATATCAAGTCAACCGAAATTTAAATTGGCCAAGTCTTCCCATCCTCTCAGAACTTTATCTTCCCTTATCGTAACTGTAGTTCATAATCCATCCGGTTAGATTAGTAAATATTCTGCATTTTTTCTTTACTCAGCCCAGATATAAGAATAACTAGCTTCTTTACATTAAAGAAAAGGAAGCTATTATAAATATACAAATATAGTCCCTAAATTGAAAAAATGTATATAGAAAATATTTTCTAAATTAGTGGTAGATTTTTATAAAACATGTTCATCCACATCTGCATTGTTTTATTTACATTCTGTAGTGTCTAAAGCATCTAATCAAAATGACATGGATTTGAATGATCTATGTATGGTCTTCAAGTAAAATTCTACTATATTTATTCTAAAAGAAAAAATTGTCAGTCTTATAAACCGCCTCATCGTATGGGTGAGGAACAAGAAATTATTTTGCGCTCTTTTAATTCAAGAATGTCAAAAATTCAGCATTACAGTTTGCTTATTTTGGTGAGCATTATTTCGTAACATCAGTTGACCGCTTAGAAACGGAATTAAAGGAATTTCGTTAGAATCATCATAACGTAATATCCAAATGAGAAGACAAAGTAATTCTTACTTTTTTATTTAATTAATTAAATTAATTCAAAAAATATATGAACTTAAATGTTCATTTTCGGATTTATATTCTTTAATAAAAATATAATCCTGCATTCAGTTCCGGCACTTAGCAATTTGGGCTGGCCAAGAGTTAATAAATGTTTTATAAGGACTTTCTTTCAAGAGCTCAAAGTGTAATCACCAGAACATTCTCTTTTATATGTTTTGTGGTCACTCAAGATTGTGGAGTGATACAGCTGCGTCTTCTGAGCTTTCCAAATTCCTCGTTTCCGAAACGAACAGAGGTTTTCATCTGCAGCAGCCTCTGCTACCCAGGATCGAGTGATTCATTTTAGGGACGGGGTAGAGTAAAAGTATAACTTTTATGCCGTATCTCGTCATTTATGGCCCAAAATCTTTTATCTTTGTCGGAACATATGTAGCTTCCTCTTAAATATTATAACCTTGAATGACAAGTCGTTTCCGAAGAGAGAGGTGTCGACTCCGCAGATCAACACATTTCTGAAAGAGTTTTCACAGAATTAATTTGATGATAAAATATTCGGAAATGTGTTAATTTCGTGAACAAATAGTAAAGCAAGATTTCCGCCCAAAATAATCGAAAATCTTTTATTTGAGTTGTTACAAACTGAGGTGAAACTGGTCCAGGTTACCGATTAATTTTACCTTTACCGCAATCCTCTACTGTGGGGTAAGGCCATTCGCACAAACATAAAATTATCATCCAGTTTCACAAGGGAAGGTTCAGACTCGGGAAATTCTGCTAGGGAGAGCTGAGACTAGGTATATTAATCTAATAAATCTTCTGTAACCATCCATTAAAATATTACATATGCAATACAAATAATTCAGAGGAATAGCTCCTCAAAAATTCTCGGCAGACATACAAGCAAGTTGCCGCTACAAGACAAAACAAATGGTCTCTAAAGTCCTTGCTTGTTAACTTTGTCAGGTTTCAAATCCATGAGTTTTTTCAACAAACATATTTTGAAATTAATAAGTTTTACTCAAATTAAAAATTTATAAATGCTTAAAATATTTATTATTTTTTACATTAAATAATTTTATGTTCATATTTATAATTTTAATTATAGTTATATTTAATTTTCAATTAGTTAAATAATTATAAAACACTACTTAAATTCTGACAACTATAATTGCCATTGTCATTAAACACCAACATATATTTTAAAGACTAGATTAAAAGTAATAAGAAATTTTTTTCTAAATTTATGAGATTGTTTTCGGGGAAATAGAAAGCAGCTGTTAATGTACCTCAAATTTGCTAAGTAGATCGTCCAAAATTTGAAGTTTATTTACCACAGATATCTAAATATATCGTGAACGTGTACGAAATTTATTAATTGTACAAAATGTCAAAATATTTTTGTAGTTTCAATGCTTTTGTAGAGAATTATATCAATCTGGTTCTTGTAAGTCAATAAAAAAAATTAATAAATGTAAAATATTAAAAATTTGGTAAAGTTCAAATAAAAGAAAGTTTCATAAATTTGATGAGAGTAATCTATAGTTATTTTACTACTGGTGTTGTATTATAATTACTATGTTTCAAAATATTTTTTTTAGAATTACAATTGAAAAAATTAAATTACTAATTTATTAGTATTTAATTTTAAAATAATAATAATTTTACTGTATAGTCAATGTTTATCCATATGATAATTGAAATTATAGTTAATACTTATTTTCTGCAGTTCAATAATTATAAATACATTCTTTTTTCCCTAGTCAAAACTCTTTCTGTAAAGTTATAGGGAAAGAAAATTCTGTATACTTTCATAATCACAGAACAATTTATCACCACAATTGTTTTATGATTTAACTATTGTTTAACTACAAAATATATCAAGCATCCTATGAATAAAAAATTTAATGCCTAAAACAATGATTATATTTTAAAAAAGATATGAAATAATTGTTTAATTTAATTAAAATTACATCAAATTACCTGAAAACCCGGTGTGCTGTCTTGGATTCGAACCTCATCAAAAATGTTTGTAAAGCGAGTATCTGATCACAAATAAATGGGGCAACCTTCTGCGTATAAGACGCCGAAATTAGCTTATTTCGGCTTGAATGACTATTCAGCTTTTATTATTTTAAAGACTGAATGCCCCAAAGGTAGACTGTTAATATATCAATTTTCCTCCCACCGAATGCAAAGTCGTCCCTCCTCATTGTCGGCACCTCTATCTTCCCCATCGTTACTTGGGGAAGTTCAGTATTTTCTATCATCAGGATCAATTTAGTAAGCAAAATTCCTTACTTTTCTTTTCATTCGATATATAAATCTAAGTTTTTGAAATAAAATAAAACTGCAAATTTCGGTGGTGCACACATTGAGACGTAACAAAAAGAAAACTATAGAAAAAGTTTGTTTTCACTATTACATTTTTTAATAAACATATTCTCGACCATCTGTTATGGCGGCAATGGTCTTTCAGTTGTTTCATCTTCGGATGCTTAGGCAGGAAGTAAGTGTTCCTTATCTTGGTTTATGAACACCTAAATGTATTGTTTTATTTTACACTTCTGTAATGTATATAATGAAAATAATTACAGATATGAATGATTCTAAGGCAAATATATATATTAAAGTAAAATTTGAAAATTATTCCAAAAGAAAAAATTCTGTCTTCAAGCCAGCCTCCTCATTAGCGTAGGAATGGATCAAGAATAATTGCGCTTTATCAATTGGATGAATTTTCGATTCTGTGCATTATAGTTTCAAATATTTGTATATTATTTCATGTCATATCCTAAAAGCCATTACTGTTTTAGGATTCCAGGAATTTCTGCTAGAATTACCACATTACTAATCATCTCAAATGAAGACTCAGAAAAGCAATTTCATTTTTATTTTTTAATTAATTATTATTTAAATCTTTAATCTAAACATACATGAATCTTAAATGCTTCAACAAATTTAGGATTTATAAGGCAATCTTGTAAATTATAATTCTGGGTTACTGGAACCTGAAGGCGTGGGACTGGAATTAAGTCAAGTCCAATTCATAAAATCACCAAAACATAGATGATAATACGACACCCCACTCTCATGTTCAGAAAGGCAGGTAATACGATTCACACAGGTAACACATCGCTGTATATGCAGCAACTGTGCTATTGCTCTGCCAAATGGTGAACTGAACGTCCATATGAACTAAACTGCTTCAGAGAATAGGCTAAACTACAAGCGAGCGAAAACGTGACAGCGCCACACCAGTAATGAATTTTCATAAATCCGGCTATCGTTCGCCAACGCTTTGCATCCAACAACCCCCCACCCGCAAAATG
>BGPR01012228.1:12911-45709 GCA_013235015.1 Araneus ventricosus
ATACAAGTTTATAAATTACAACAATCCAATTTTATAACAACAAAAAATTAATTTTTCTTGAGTAACAGTCTTTGTTAAAAAATCAGAAACCATTTCATTAGTCGGTACAAAACTTTTCTTTAACAAAATGAAATCTTAATTTCACATGTCTAGTCTTGGATGAAGACTTTGCACAATTCAACCAGTCGATAGCCAACTTGCTATCGGAATAAATAAAGCACGGTTCTATAAAAGAAAACAATTAAATTCATTCAAAACATTTCTTGCCCACGACAAGCTTTTAGTAGTTTCCGCAAGAGCAGAAAGTTTCGCCTCACAAGTTGATAAACAAACAAACCTTTGTTTATTACACTTCCAAGTAACTACGAATCTCCTAACATTAAAACACTACCAGAAAAAGATTTTCCATTCTCTGCGTTTCCTCAGATAGCGTCTGAACTATCGTTTATGCATCCAAATTTATTGCTATACATTAGAATTTTTCCTTAAGTTCAAAAATAGTTTTCAATTTTTGAATTGCACTATTCGATAGTACAATACTATTGCTAAACAACTCAATGTCATCGAATTCATTCAAGAATTTCATTTTTATTTAACATTACGAATTCACAATTATCAGAGGCAATTTCTTTCAAACCAATTCTTTCCAATTCAGATTTTAATTTAAAATACCAGTTTCTACCGGACTGCGGAATTCCGTAAATACTTTTTTTTAATCTGTGTACTTTACCCTCTGTTTCCAACTCGCAACCAGGAGATGTTGTCATGTATACCTCTTCCTCCAAATTACTAGGAAGATAGGCAGTTTTTACATCAAAAAAGTTCATAGATAGATTTAGTTTAACAGCTAAAGCATTTAAAATACGAAAAGTATCAATATTAACACCCGGTATGGGACGCCTTGATAGAGTTACTTTAGCAATTGCCTCATTAAAAGCCTTAAGGCAAAGAGTTGCCGGTTGAATAATGACATCACGAACAACTGTAGCAATATCTAGTGGTAAATGAGCTACGACGTAATTATATTTAATTTTCTCTTCCGTAACAGGCTTCGGAGAGACCAGTTAGAAAGTTCCTTCTAGCATGTGAAACCATAATGCCGGACCTGGTTCAATGAATGGCGGAATTACTACAGCTGAAGTTTCAGGAGTCGTAATGTTGAAGAATAAATGTAATCCAAAGACGAAGTCAAAATAAGTGGGTGTAATCCAGTTCACCAATGTCAAAGTTGAATCCTCATATCCATAATGAAGTGTGAAATATAATCTATCTGTATCCATATATATGCTCGGAAGGAACACTCGGCAAAATCATATAAAATATAGTTATTCTTTGGCAACAGCCATATGGCGACTCGCACCGGGAAAATACAGCCTTTTCTTCTCTCGCGTGCTCTCCACTTGAAGAATACGTCACTGAGTTCGCCTAACGGCAACTGGTTGAGGGCGGAGAGGTATTGGACAAGAGCGCACTACACATTGGATGCTATTAATATCGTTAGAAAAACCGTTCGGTATGTATAGGTGAATGCAATCCAACAAGCAGAATAAAAAATAAACCTGTATTCCATGAAGATTTCAGCAGGACAGTAAGCACAAGTAATAAAACCAAACAACACTAGAAAAAGTTACGATACAGATCTCTAATAAATCAAAGTCACACCACTGTCAATAGCGCTCAGTGTATATTAATTCATTAGTGGCACTGCGGTCAAATCTCCAACTGATTGATCCACTTGATGAGCTCTCGATATTTATATCTTTTCCGACAGGATATGATGTCAGATTGAATTTTCCCGAAGATTCTTTATATTCCCTTGCCCTGTGAGATAGGACACCTGTTCATGAATTTTCTCGAAGGTTCGTTTTGTCTCCAGGTCGGAGTTGATTGGCTCTGTTCCCAGTAAATTCTCTGTAGAACTTTCTTTCTTATCATACGGTTATTTATTATGTCAGAGAAACAAATTTTCAACTTGGCAACATAGAAGAATATTAACATAGCATAACTTAACATAGAAGAATAACCACATAACATAATGTAGAAGAATAAACTTATAACATAATGTAGAAGAATAAACTCATAACGTAACATAGAAGAATACGGTTAACATAATAGAAGTGTTAACGGTGTGCTAACGGTACAACTTCTCGAAGAGTGTGCATAGAAATCTTCCTGAATAAAGAGCTGCGGAATTACCAAGTACCTATTTCTACATTTCTTGGCCATCTCGACACCAAATTTAATGTGCATTTCTTCCTATAGGTTCAATGAGAGCATGCGTAGAGATTTGGGATCAGGAGATTATGCCTGCTGTGTGTGATTTGGAATCGGCTGATGGCAACTCCGACGGGCTCCAGAGATACGACCGATGGGTATATATGGAGAAACTTGGACATGAATTCTCTTTCTCTTGACTTTGTTTCCTTTTCAGGTTGCCTCCTTCTGGTACTAAAGATCAACTTCAGTAATTCGGCATCCGATTCCCATTTTTGATATCGCGGCGTCTATGCGACCTCCATGTTGGGAGGCTAATCATGATTGGATGTTATTGTTATGATTAAGTTAAAGTACTTGTTCCTGTTTGTAAAATAAACCTTTTAATCTTACAGAAGCGTCCTCTGATTCTATGGAGTCTGATCAAATACCAATCCTTACACATGATCTACGTTCGTTCCATTGAATATTTTCAATATACATTTGTATGGTTCTGATATTTTGTTGGAAATGTGTGTGGGGAGAATTGTGAATTTTTTGTTCATTTTCTTTTACCTCATGCAAAATATGGATCTGATTTCCACATTTAAATAAAGCTACATATTTTACGTCCGGCATCATGTTAGCTGGATTAAAACATGCTGATGAAAAGAAATAAAACATAGCAACCATAATCATCTATCTTACTGGATGTATTATCTAATATAATTACTGTCTTACAGGATTGACTTAGCAGATTTCACAAAAAAAGTGGTGAAATAAAAAAAAAAAGAAAAAACATAAGATATTACCTTTGCTTTGAACAATGGAAGAGAACACACACAAATAAATATTTGTAACAATGAAAATTGTTTTAAATTTTATTTCAGTGATGAAAAGTATTATTGTAAATTACTATAAAAATATTTTTAAAATAAATTAAAATTAGAGGAAAAATGTCACGGCAACTTAATGAATATCGTTGAAAACATATTTTTTTGAATTATCAGATGGTGTAAAAATAATTTTTGTTCTATAATATTTTTTTAAGTTATTAAGAAAAAAAGCTAACATTTCACTTAATTTTTAATTAATTAATATTCTAATTAAAATTTTAAAAATGGGCTCTGAGGTGCACATTACAACCTTTCAAAGTATGTCTGTACCAAATTTCGTAGCTCTAGACCAAGCAGTCTGCCCTGTAGAGCGCCAACACAAACATTCTCCTTTATTATTAGTAGAGACTAGCAACAACCGCCGTACTCGGCACTGACCCAGACACCTCGCCACTTCGCGTCCCGAAACTTCTACTTTTTTTAGTTTTAAACGCCGCATGCAGATTAGTCGGACAGGATATAAAACGAAAAAAACCTCTCAATTCCACGCACACATTTCCACCAAAATCTCAGAACCCAACAACTGGCCATTAATAGTATTCAATGGAACGACCGTAGATCATACTCTTATTGGGCCTCTAGGAAAAAATGCATGTTAAATTTTTGATTGCGATGAATAAGAAACGTAAAAACATTTGTTGCTTCCGCAGCTTTTTATCACCAATTCCTTTCCCAAAATGAACGTAAACGAAGACTATGTTCGATAAGCGATACATGCTTCTCCAAATCTAATTTATAGGCAATTTATTGAAATTGGTAATCGATGAGATCCCTCTCTAATCTTTGAAATGCCCAATTCTAGGAATGATTTTTGTTTCAAAATATAATGCATTTACTACGATAACAATATGTTGTTTCAAAAATCCCAGAGAAGCATGATGCAAATATTCAAGCTTGAAAAGCGCTTAAAGAGTCAGGTGATTTCCCAATGAACAATTAAATTTCTTATAAAACATTTATTGAATCCTGATATTCGTTAGAATAAATTATTCGAGTTGTTTGAATGCAGGATAATTTTTGATGCAAAGTGCATATGAATCCGACAAGTGTTGAATCATTTAAGATCCAAATATTTTAGATAAAATTTAAATAATAATTACATGAATCAATAAAAACCTAACTGCTTTTCTGGCTCTCCATTTACGAAATTACGATAATATCAAAATTTTTACGAAATTCCTGCAATTACATTTCCTAAACTTTCGACTGTTATGTTACGAAATTATGTTTTGAAATAAATCATAATTAAACGCCGGTATAAGGCGGGTTCGGAAGTCTGGCAATTTTCTTATGTAGTAATTTAGCTTGAATAAATTTCCTTAGAATTATTCATATCTGTAATCATTTTCAAAAGATACTCAATACATTACGTAAATAAAAGGATGCATTTAAATGTTGCAAACACGTGTTTATAAAATATCTACCACTATTTTTATATAAAATTTCTTATTTACAGATTTTTTGACCGATCGCTTGTATTGTTTCTTTAATATAGAGTATGGATTCTTATGTCCAGGCTGGTAAAGGAAAATTAGATTGATCAGGATGAATTACGAAAATGCGGGATTGACGATACTCGAAGATAAACGTTCTATGGTTAGATTATTAATATTGGGTAATTCTGGAGTTTAGGGTGCGTGCTATTTTATTTTTCGTCGCCAAACACTGTTTAAGATGCTTAGTGCGTTTCTTATATGTATGCTGCGCATTCGAAGCCTAGGACATCTCAAAACAAGTGATTCAGCACGAAATGACTTGGGCATTGCAAGTGTGCACCGGGCAAATTTTTTTAACCTAAAAAACAGCAGCGGTTTCGCTTTCAGCAAAGCGGGCCCCTCATATCTTCGCCTTTTCATTGAGGAACGAAACACACAGGGAAAGCAAGAACACAAGAAAAACAGAATGTCTGAAGACGATGAAACGTAGCAGGGAACCAATATTCCAGAGAAAACATTCCTTGTTCGGTAAATGGAAGCCATAATCAACAACACAGAGAAACAGAATCGTTAGTTTAAATATATGCAACTTCAATGTGTTTGCTGAAAATTCTAACTTGAGACTAAACAGGACGTATTTTAAAACATTAAATGGTGACGGATACAGACAATACTGATTTTTGCACTAGCTTAATAAATATTCTGCATCACAAGAAATCAATTATGTTGATGTAGAGACCTGGAAAAAAGGAAACGCCCAGCATTATTCCGCCGCTGTTTATTTTATCTTAAAACAAAAGATATAAATTTTCAGGAAATAACATCTACTAATAGATTCCATGTCTAAAAAGTCCATAAGGAGTCGTCTACATATTTATAATTGTACTAACTTCAAAATTTCCAAAGGAACAGACATTTTTATCATCAGATTTCAAAACTGCATCGAACGTTATGCTCGGAAACCAAATTTAAAATATTGTTTTAAATTTGTTGAATATTTGAATATTTTTGTATTCTTGAATTATAGATCAAAATATTGAAAACTCGAGTTCCATCATAATTCTTTATAATAAAGAATTAAAATACACTTCACAAAATATTTGCTCAGTTTATCAGAATTGCCAAAGTAATACAAATGAATTGACGATGCCAATGGTGTATAAAAGATCAAATTTTAATATTATTCTACTTCTATGAATTTAATACTCGACTAATTTACAGAATACCATTTAATAATACATAAATTTCGCTTTCGAAATGAAATAAATAGCAAATTTATGATTTTCTTTAAGTATTTTGTAACTGTGAAGGAAAAAATTTGAGGAATGAAATTATTATATACATTTCTAATCTTAGAAAAGGTCCGATTTCCTTGTATGAATTATTAATTGATATTAAAGATGTGAATTCTGTGGAATATTAGATGTAATGTATTACTTTAAATAATTTAAATATAATTTTAAATTATATTTTTAATAATTATATACATTGTTAAATGCATGTGTTTCGGCTTCATTTCTGCTGTGTTATAATCATGTAAGCAATTTTCTGTTACACATTCACTGTAAAGTACCATGGTATAATTCTACTTTATTATTATTGCTCAAATCATTTGTGTTGTTTCTTTATGAGTTTTCAAGTTTTATAAGTAATAAATATTTACTGATTTATCCGTTGTTCCTGTTTCCTTTAAAGATTTTTGAGCATATTTATTCTGTAAAATATGTGCCATTTGAATGCTTTTGCTGAACATTCTAACTTGAGACTGAATAGGATGTCTTTTAAAACATTAAGTGGGGGAGGGTACAGAAAATACAGATTTTGACACCAGCATAATAAATATTACGCAACACAAGAAAGCAAATATTATGATGTACAATACAAAAGCAATAATTTGAGAAAACACTTCGATATTCTGATTTCAGTCTTGCAAATGAATCTGAAAAAATATTAGACTCTTCAGTTTATTAATATATTATTCTTATTATTCTTTTAATTCGATTCAATGTTTTTTGTGTGATTCTATCTTTAAACTAAACAAGAAGTCCTTTAAAACGTTGAAGTAAGGCAAGGGATGAGATAATCGAGAATACAGATTTTCACATTAGCTTAATAAATACTCCACGACATCAGAAAACAAATTTATCATCACCTGCACGGCAAAAGCAATAGTGTGAGCGAACGGTATAAATATTCTGACTTCGGTATTGCAGTTAAGCAGGAAAAAATATGAGACACTTTTCAGTTTATTAATAACTTATTTTTATTATTCTATTGGCAACATTACGGTTTTTTTCTCCAAATTTATTCATTTACCATCTGATATTCCAGGCGTTGATAGGAATGAAAATATTTTCATGTCTTTTATTAATAAAAAAATAATTAATCAATTTTCGCGACACCTTCGCTTAAAATACTTTGTACTTCAATATTTTTGAGCGAAATTTGAGACACTTTTATTATGAGAAGGTTAAAGTTATCACAAATCAAATAGCTGCGGATGTCTACGTAGTGTAAACGTTATATGCAAGGAAAAGTTAAAATTTATTTAATATTCGCAGCCTTCGGCTACAAGCTTTTTCGGCGGGATTATAATTTCAGTTAAATCCCATATGCATAATTTGATATTCATGGCCCATGAGGGATGTTGAAGGATGATCATGCACTTGACGCAGACAATTCGCACTTGGATGTTAGATGACATGCACAGTTGCTTGACACCGTGGGGGATGTTCATGCAGACAATAAACAGAACAGGTGTAAAACTACTACAGAACAGGAGTTATATGCATGTCACAATTTAAGTTTAAAATTTCTTTGTTAAAGGAACAATGGATATAAAATTATGCTTAAAATAGATTCAATTAAAATTTTAAAGCTTATATTATCCTTGGCGGCCGAAGATGACTTTTATTACACAAAAACAGAGTTATTTCGATGACGATGACTTCACAACATCTCAATAACACGTTTTACGACTTATAGTTTTCTTTTTCTTGTAAAATTTTCATATAAAGCCGTTATTATTATAATATTTCATACCTTATTTTGTTGCGAATTTTCGAGTTCGCATAATTTTTCTCAACGCTTTTTACTAAAAAAAATTTTAATGCTGCAGTTTTCGAGAAATAGTCTATTATGCATCGGGTTACGAGTGGGAAAATTTTATTCTATGAGGGTTGTCAGGAATGCAAGTTCCGTTACTGTGTAGAAGGAGACACATGCGGACAAAGATTCATATTTAATAACGATTTACAAATATTAAACTACTTTCTGACATAGTCACCCACCACATTAATGCATTTAAAGTATCGAGAAATAAGGTTTAGTATGCCAGGTGGTTGAAGTATATTCTTGGGTGGACTACGTTTTCATGGCCATGAAGATGTGAAAGATGCCGTAACATCTTGACTAACCTCAAAGCAGGTCACCTTCTATGATGCTAGCAAACAAAACTTTGTCTCTCGATACGATAAATGCCTTAATATGGTGGGTGACCGCGTCAAAAATAAAAGTAAGGTTTGAGGATCGTTCTTAAATATTTAACTTTATATACATCTCTCTCTGTTTTCTTTTACACAGTAACATAACTTACTTTCCGTACAACACTCGTACCAAATTATGATCACAAAGATACAGTTTTCGATGGCATAACCCAAATATATAAAATGTCAGTTGCTCTCTAAACATGTCTGCGTTTAATTTTGTCTAAACTAGGATGATAGATGAAATTCAATAATTAATTTGTAGCCAATATACAATTGGCTACAAATGATTCAAAATAATTAAACATATTTTTTCAGTTTTAATCTTATTTTTTTTAAACTTTCTCTAGTTAAACAATAATTCATTCTTATTTTAAGAAATAAAATACAATTATTTGTAAAGGATAAAAAACATTTACACTGAAATTTGATCTAATTTTAATACTCTTCTTGTAAAAAAAAATATCGTGTGCTTCCCAAATTGACTTATTACTAAAATTACATTCACGATATACAAAAGATCTATGCACTTATAATAATTATCAAAACTAAAAGAGCAGTTTCTTAGCCATTGGGAAAATAGTACTTCTGAATTGTATGGGCTTTAGTCAACATCGTGTCTCAAGAATATAGACGATAGGTATTTTCAATCTAGGTTGTAAAGAAGGCTACTGAATATGAATGCTCAGTTCGTTTGGAAACGAATTTTCAATCTCCACCGCACCACTCTTGGCTACTGCTCTATCAATCCATGGCGAAATAGGGTTTTCAGTTAATACTGCGCATATACCTATTGTGAAAAACCTATCGTTAGGTATCAAAATTTTTTTAGAGCAATATCATGCTCCAGTTAAAGTTTTGAAAACCTTTATGCTGAAATTCGTGAAAATGTTGTGTAAAATATTAGAACTAAAAAGTTTTTGTATATCTTGTTCCACATGAAAATGAAATGTTATACATTTCAAATAGAAACTGAAAATAGTAGTGGTTGCGAGCCGTGAACCAGCCAGTGAGGAGCACGCAGTTTTTTCTTGTATCTATTTAAAAAATATGATGAAAGATTTTTTTAAGAATTCACTTCCGATTGCTATTTATTAATTATATATGAAGATTAATTTTAAAATAATTTTTATATCACTTTATGCAAATTATGAAAAAATTCAAAAGTCTGAAAAATATTAAAACTAAATAAGTTCTTTTATTTTGAAACGAAAACCCTCCGTATATTTCTGCATTAATATATAAATAATGACCGAAATTAGAAAACAGAATTAATATTAATAAAATATGGATACAATGATTAAAAGTTTTCTAATAGCATTATTTTAATATATTTTGCCTGGCGACGTGAAATCAAAAAGCATATGTGTGGCGCGTTCAGAGAGCGCTTAAATATTTCAGCTCCAGGAATCACCAAAGGCTTAATCCTCCTGATTATAAAGCAAATCTTACAAAATTTAAATGAACATGTTGAATACTAATTTTTTATTACAATTACTTACGTAAATAAAAAATTTAATCTCTAATGTGCCAATTTCAGCTTAAATCTTTTTGTTTCAGATTGCTGATCTTATTTTTTAGGTTTATTGTTTCATTATTCGAATATTTTAATAAATCGAATTTTATTTTATTCCCCGTCATTTTCGAACTATCCAAATTCCACAAATCAGCAAACATAAATAATTTATAACTTTAATTAAGTATACTAATAGAAGCTTCGGAAATAAGTCATAGCATTTCCCAAATAATCAATAAAATGCAAGATTACAAAAAAGTGAAAAAAAAAATGAGAAAGCAGAAGTATTCCAAAAGACGACAGTTTATAAATTACACACGGGATACACGGGGATTGTCGAGCAAAACCATGTTTTAATTTTTATACCTTGTCGGATGATATTTAACAAATGTGTAGGCAGAAACTTTTCATTTATTTAAAACATGACTTAAAGAAGTTTTTGAAATTCACATTGAATTTGTTTTGTACTCGAGTCTGTACAATCATTTGATAGGCTGTGATACACACACTACACAACGACACATCGTAATTTCAAACAGTCATTTTGACGATTTCATCTTGGGAAATCGAAACTTCTCTATGTATAACTTCTATGCTCTCTGTGTGCTATGGTTTATCAAAAGCGAGAGGGAAACTTCTTTTCCATTCTATCTGTCGTAGGGATGGTAAAAATCAACCGGTTATAAGTGAAAGCCGGTTTCTTTGTTTTGAGTAACAGGTTGTTTCCGCTTAACATTTTTAACGGTTTAATAGGTTTGGTTTTAATAGGTGTTTTCTAAAAAAATCCAGCAACCAAGTAAAATATGCAAAATTAGCTTTGAAAAGCCATAAATCAAAGAAAATACGTCAGTATTCAATGCCAATTTTTTTATAAAAATCTAAATAAATATTTCTTGATTTACGATGCCTTTATTTAACGAGTTTCAATGATAAATTAACAATCGGAGAAGTCCAGAACAAACGTAAGACCTATTTCGATATCACATGATTCGGTAATACCCAGAGTCTTGCGGAGGAGCTTGAAATTGCGTTTCGAAATGAACTGATGCTTTATTTGCAGCAGCCATGGCATTAGTGATTCGTTTGGGGAGGCGGGGAAGAGCTAAGAAAAAGTTATATGCCAGATTTGTCATTTATAAAACACAAATTTAATTGTGATGAAAGATAACTATAAATATTAATGTCATTAAATGCAAATAAAATTTTTAAATTATTCTATTAAAGTAATTAAAAAATGTTCGTTCCAAATTTACGGAAAATAGAAAGCATATGTCAATCTAATGAATGCATAGGAAGATGGTTCAAAATTTGAAGTTCATTTCTCAAAAGATCTCAAAACAGATCAGAACGTACACCACCCAGACAGCAATTTTAGTTTGCAGCAAATTTGCAGCAGTCTTACACTGCAAGTCTGCAAATTTATCACGACAAGTGTACAAGTGTGAAACAAGCTTGCAGCAAGTTAACGCAAGCCTCGAAGTCACCATAGTACGAACTTGCAGCAAGTTTGCCGCAAGCTTGCATTGCAAACTCATTAAAAATTATAGCAAAAACAGAGTACGAACACAACCCGGATAGAACTCGCGACCTCCCGGTCGCGAAGCCGAGACGCTAACCATTGAGCCAGCTGAACTCTGAGAAGAGAAGATAGATTTCGCTAATACATCGTTCGATTCGATTCGTATATGATTTATTTTAAACTTTTTTCTGATTTCATTAATTTTTGAGTTGAGAATATGATTTGAAGTCAAAGAGAGAGCGATTTTCGCTAATAACTACGTTTTGCTAGCAGAATAAATTATGAAATTAGAGTTCAAAAGTAATTACTTTAAAATGGGACAAAATGTCTAAGTTATTATTTTTCAACAAACACTGACTGATTTTTAGATTTAATTTTGTTTATAAACATTAAAATTTCAACATTAATTAAAAGGCGATGTAGTTTTCTTTAAAGTGCGAGTGATATATTTAGTAAAAAGATGGAAAATGTTTCAATTTTTTTTTACAAAAAAGTTATTTTTTCACAAATTATCATTGATTTATTGAATTAACAAAAAGAAGGGCGGTCTAGGAGATGCTATTAAAAATCGGAAGTTTTTTAAAACAGAGACAAAGATAATTATCTCTTTCTTGTGCTATCTTTGCATAAAGCTTGTTTTGCAAATTTGCTGCAAGTTTGATTTTAAGGGAGGTGACGCTATTTGTCACATCGAAATAGCAGCAAATGCGTTGCAAGCGAGGGTGGCGCTAGTTATCACAGCGAACTTGCTACAAGTTCGTTTCAAGTTTGACGCGTCAAATTTTGCCGTGACAAGGGAATATAAAGTCAAAATCAAACTTGCTGCAAACTTACGTGCTATCTGGGCATTTATGAATTCTACAAGATGTCAAAATATTTTTCGTTTCCATTGCTTTTGTCAGAATTATCAATCTGGTTCTTGTATGTAAATAAAAATTAATAAATGTAAAATGCTTCAAAAATTTACATATAAAGAATGCCTACATGAAATTTATTCATGATGAGAGTAACTATAGTTATTATTCATAACCATTAAAGTCTTAATTCCTTTCAAAGTCACCTTTAAAGTCTCTTTTCTCCGGTCGAAACCGGTTGTGTAAAGTTAGAATGAAAATTCTGTAGTTACTTTCAATTAAAGAATTTATCACTATGAAATTTGTTTTTATAATTATTTAACTATTTAAAATTAAATTATAACTGGTATTCAAATATCTTAAGAATAAAAAATTATTTAACGCCTAAAAATGATTAATATTTTACTAAAAGATATTATTAATTTTTAAATTTAAATAAAAATTATTAATTTTTAAATTTAAATAAAAATGATTAATTTTTTAATTTAAATAAAAAATTATTAATTTCAAAATATATCTTGAAAAATAAAAAAAAGCTCTCTTGGATTCAAACACTGACTAAAATGTTTGCAAGCGAGTATCTCATCAGAACAATAGGGGGAACTTTCTGGTATATAATTCGACCCGCAACCTTGATGCACATTTTCTTCGGATTGAATGGCTATTCGGATTTATTATTTTAACGAATAAATACCATAAAGGCATATTGTTAATAAATCAAGTCACATCCCGAATTTAATTTCCCAAGTCGTCCCATCCCCTTCCCAGAACTTTTATCATAACTTTCTTTCTTTTTATCCATTCGGATTATTAGCAGCAAAACATTTTACATTCTCTTTACCAGCCAGGATATAACGATCCAAGCTTTAAATAAAAGAAAAGACAATTTATACTTATAAATACGGTTTTTGTCATTAAATTAAAAAATTTATTTGGAAAAATATTATTTTAAATTAGTGGTAGATTTTTATAAATATGTCTATCTACACGTTAATGCAGCGTTTTATTTGCATTCTGTAATGTATAAAGTATCTAATCATTATGATTACAGACATGAATGATTCTAAAGCAAATATGTTCAAGTAAAATTTACTTAATTATTTCAAATGAAAATTGTCATTCTTCCAAACCAGCCTCATCAGCGTGGGGATGAATCAAGAATAATTGCTCGCTTTTTAATTGAAGAATGTTCGTGATTTCCGTGCATTATAGTTTCGATTATTTTGAAGCATTATTTCATAACCTATCAGTTGACAGATTAGGAAACGGAATTGCAGGAATTTCGTTAGAATTATGATATTAACGTAATATCCTAAATGCAGAGTCAGAAATGCAATTTTATTTTTGTTTATTTAATTTATTATTATTTAAATCTTAATCTAAATTATATGAATCTTGAATGTGTCAACAATTTTCGGATTTACATTCCCCTTCCATCAAATATAATAAGGCATTCAACCCAAACGAATCATTTGGGCTAACAAATGTTTAAGAGTTAATAAATGTTTTTATAAGATATTTAAGAGTTCAAAGGGAAATCAACAGATTCTTTAAGAGTGTGGTCATCACATGATGGAGTAATAGCCAAGAGTGGTCCATTGGAGCCTGAAAGTTTGTTTTCAAATGAACAGAGGCTTTATCTGCAGCAGCCTCTGCTACCTAGATGGAGTGATTCATTTTTTGAGGGGCGGGGTAGTCCAAAGTAAAACTTGAATGCCGTATTCGTCAGTTATGGCCAAAAACATTTATATTTTGTCGGAACTTATGTGGCTTCCTAAATATTGGCATCACCTTGAATGATGTCGTTTCCGAGGAGAGGTGTCGACTCACAGATCAACACATTGCTGAAAGAGTTTTATTTAATTGGATGATAGATATACGACAATGTTTTAATTTCGTGAAAAAATAGTAAATAAGATTTTGTGAAAAAACGGTACACCGAAAACCATTTATTTTCAGCGGTTATAACCTCGAGGTGAAACCGGAAACAGGTTAAATCGGTTTATTTTACCATAACCGGAATCCCTCTACTGTGGGTATACCTTATCGTATCAGACCTAAATAATTATCCAGATTCACAAGGGGAGGATCACGACTTCGTAGATTCAGTAAGGGATGAGACTAGGTATGATAATTGTATACCTTTAAGGGTTTTCATCCGTTAAAATATTGAAGCGCAATGGCTTGCCAATTCAGAGGAAATAGACCTCAAAGTTTCGGCACAGCTCATATACCAGTAAGTTGTCGCCGTTGATAATACAAGAAATGGCATGGTCGCTAATGTCCTTACCTGTTGACTTTTTTTGTCAGGTTTCACATCCGTGCCAGTTTTTTTTTGTTTTTCGATATATATTTTCAAATTAATAAGTAAAATCAGCGAAATGTCGGTATGTTTAGTGTTAACTAACAAGGAAAATATAAAGCAATATATAAACATATTTTTTTCAAATGACGAAAGAATTATTCTTAACCTTCTTAGCAACAACTTCCAGATGTGTTATGGATTCCAATATTGAAATGGCAGAGAGCCAGTTACACGTAGGAGAATGTCTTTAAAAATAATTTTTAATTGATAATAAAAAGTTGAAACACCATTTTTTAATAATTTGCATTGTGTTTTCTTTCTGTCATGAAATTGAATGAATAAGGAAAATAATTAAGGGCTTTATAAATTACTTAAACACAAAACAAGTAAGAGAGTAAACACTAGATAAGTATTCGAAATTTTTCTTCTTTCTTTTTCCTTGAGATAATTTTCAGAGAAAGAAATGCACCAAAAAATGAGACTTTTCGAAATCTCCATTTTAAAATTTTTGAGGAAGATGTTATGCTTCTATGAATATAAGGAACATTTGAAATTGTCAAAAAAAATTATTCAGATTATTACTTTCGATATTATCGGAAAATGGTGAAACTAGCAACTGTATTTGTGAGCTACATGCTGGTGGCTCTTGCATCTTTCAGATAATTAAACTATGAATTTGTAGACATCTACAAACAAGTGAGAGGAAAATATTCTTAATTCCGTTTATCTTTTTTTTATAAATATTAATGCATTTATAGGAAAATTTAAGAAACAGATATTTTAGTTATAAACTTAATACTTACCAGTTGAAAAAGAGCGATTGATAGAAAGCGAAGTCCGTAAAAAAAGAAAAAGATATCAACCGAATTTATGACTTCATTGTATCGTAGAGTACTTAAACACATTTCTCAACTTTAAAAGTATTTGTAGGTGTATTTTTCTGGCCTGAAAGCAAAGGGGTGGCGTTAGTGGGGTAACAGGTGTCCAGGGCCATTCTGTCTGGTATGCTGTGCCCCCTCGTCGGTAAAATTTTTTGAATCCTTGTTCACGCAACAGGGTATTAAACTTGCAGATAAATAATGATTTGTCAAAAATTTGAGATAAATTTCTTTACACTCCTCCCTTCCCTTACAGCAACTCGTGCTCCCCCTGTCGGGGAGACCGTGGCCCTCTTAACGGGCAGACACTATCGTCACTCCTGTGAAAGTATACGAAGAGAATGCGTATGATGCGTAGAAGAGATATCTATATTATATAAAACGCTTATGCGTGGCGCAAAATGTACCTTTATTTCTTTCTCCCCGTTGGCAACGATCAGTTTGTTTGCCAATCTCAACCCTGAAGCACAGGTTCTTGAATTGGTTTGAAGTCGGAAACAGCGATTTTTTTTTTTTTGAGTTTAGATCGTTTGAATTAAATACGTTTGAGTCTTACAGTTTGGATTAGATGAATGAATGTGAGCTTAATACTGAATGTCCTTTTTAGCTAAAAGTTTCTGAAAAATTGGTTTATTCATCTCTCGACAGCTCATATGCTGTGAGTTCCAAGAGAAAAATAGTATACTTTCCTTCACTTAATAATAATTGGAGGGAATGTGTTTACATGTGCAGAGGCAACATTTCATTTAAAAAAGTGAATGTTTAACATTTTGAAGGAAAGAACGATGTTTGAAAATTTTGAAAAAGGGTATCTAATCAATAGTAAAATGCTAAGGTTGTTAATTTTAAAAAGGTAAAAGTAAATATTTATTATGGTTTATAATTTTGAATAGTGAATCTGAGCATGTTTAAAGCTGTTTGTCACGTTAAACTGTGCTTTTTAAGCTAAAAGTTTGTGAAATAGACTGAATAATCTTTCGTAACTCAAACTTTCTGATGTTTTAATGCATAAATAACTACCCAGAGATAAAAGTTGTAACTTTCTTGGCTAAATAATTATTGCAGTGAGTGTGTATACATGTGGCGAAGCTTTTCTGATTAACAATTAAGTGAAAAAAGAGCATGTTTAAAATTTTGGTTAAAAAAGGAACAATTTTGTAAATTTTGTAAAAAAGCTATCTTATCAATTTTAAAAAGCTAAAAGTAAATTATTATGGGTTTTAATTTTGAATAGTTAATATGGATATGTTTCAAGCCACTATTTTCTATAAACTGTCCTTTTTTAGCTAAAGGGTTGTAAGATGGGTTCCATAATTCTACGACTAGAGACGATCAAGAATTTTCTGAGATTTAAAACACAAATGAATACACAGAGAAGAACACTATATCTTTCTTGACTAAATAATTGTTGGAATAAGCATGTATACAAGTGGGGAAGCTTTTCTGTGTAATATTTCTTAAAAACGAGTGCACATTTGAAATTTTGGTGAGAAAAAGCATTTTTTAAAAATTTATTTTGAAGATTTGAAAAAGGCTATCTTATCAGTTTTAAACTTAAACTTTTGGTGGAATGAAGTTATGTTGAAATAAACTGTTGAAGAAATAGTGACAACTGTATGCCAAGAAGTTTTAAATGACTGATTTCTGATTGGTGAAAATAATTTTTATCTTTAATAATCTTTGAATTATAAATATTACCTTTCAAATTTCTTTCTAACATTTACATATATATCTATGTTACCAGAAGATTTTAATTGAGAAACTGATGAAAAATTAATTTTAGGAGTTCATGCAATTTCAAATAATTTAAATTTACTTTTAGTAATTAATGTACTTATAATTTCCTAATAGTAGCAGAAACGGATAACTGTACAGCAAGCGAGCTGGTATTACAACGTGATTCTTCAGTGTTGGTGAGCAGAGCGAGCAGGGGGTGTTATATATATATAAAGATTTTATAACAACTGTGCTAGGACACCCAGTGTCTTTATTGTAGCGAGCGAAGCGAGCAGGGTTTGAGTAGCAAACCCCGGAGGATTGCAGAGCAATCCTCCTGGGGGTTGGCGAGCTTTAGCGAGCAGGGGGCAGAGCCCCATAGTTTTAATTATTACGGAAATTTAATACAGAAAACTATCTGGTATTTGAAGTATTTCAGTAAAGTCCACAAATATAAAAACATTCCACTAAATTTCCACTGCACACCATTGATTAATGTTTATTTTCGTAATATAGTTAAGTACCGTTTATACGTTTCTCATTTGTGCGTCATTTACATTTATTAGACGTTTCATCAAAATCCCGATTCATTTGTAACCATCGTAATCAATGGTGAGAATTGTCGGAACGCTATAACTTTGGGTAACAAAAATTGCATTGTTTTTCAGGAGATGTTTACAATTTTTTTTAAAAAAAGGCCGGACGTCGTTCCGGTTCCACTACACCCCTCATTTTAAAAGATAAAGTTCTTCTTATATACGGCGCAATGCTTCGGTTATCCGTCGTTTTTCCACTTTCTGAAATACGCAAATCTTCTGTCTCAATCATTACTTCTCCGTTTTTATAAAGGATGAAACTCTTTCTAGAAAGCCGGGGGAGATAACATATTTTTCCTCTCATCTATTTCCTACCAGTGTGCGCATAATCGTGCGAAATAAGAAAAGTATAATTCGTACTCAAGATATGCAGTAAAGGTAGGATTTTTCTCACTTAATATTATATACTGTATTTATGTTATGATAAATGAAAATAATGATTCTGATAAATCTTTAATTTTGAAATTTAATTATTTATTTTCATATATGTATTAATGCACTTGTATTATATTAAAAAGTTTAAAGTTATTACTCGTAAAATTAAATTCGTAAAAATTATTTTAAACTTAATTTAGAAATATACTTTCAATTTTTTAAATGAAATTCAAACCGTTTTTATTGTTTTAACAAAGACTGAAATGCTTGTTTCTCTTAGATAGTTCATTTTTATGGGGTTTTTTCCATTTTTGAAGACGATTTTACAAAGAAGTTGCTGTTAAGGCGCACTGATACACAAAAAAATGCATATCAATCTGCCCCATAAGACGTTTTCCTTTAAACAAGTGGTCACCCAAAATCAACGATAAAACAACTCAAATCTTAATAAAATTCCAAAAAATAAATGTTTTTTTTCCCTACCTTTTGAGTAGATTTCCCGACAGGAAAACGTAATTAATTAGAGAAATCACACAACACCTACTTTGAGTAACATTTATTTAGACAAGAAGATTAGTGGTTTGATTCATTTATAAATTAACTTTTAAAAACATCACCGAAAGGTATAGGCTGTTTTTAGGGTTACAATGGCATATACATGAGGGTATATCAACATCTTGAGCCATTCTAATCATCAAAATTTATGGACTGTATCAACGTTCCCGCGTATCAATCTACACCCCCCCCCCATTACATTTAAAACATGTCCTCTCATAAATCCTAGAAATGCATGACGCAAATATTCAAGCTTTAAAAGCCCTGAAGAGTCAGGTGTTTTCCATTTGAATTCTTAAATATCTTATAAAACATTTATTAACTCTTGATATTCATTAGTTAAAATTATTCGAGTGGGTTGAATGCCGGATAATATTTCATTCAAAGAGCATATGGACCGAAAAGTGTTGAAACATTTAAGATTAAATTTATTTCATTAAGATTTCAATAATTAATTAGATAAACAGGAACAAAATTGCTATTCCGACTCTCCATTTACGATAATACGTTAGTATCAAAATTTTCCTCAAAATTCCTGCAATTCCCTTTCCTAAACTGTCAACTGCTATGTTACGAAATAATGTTTTGAAATAAATGATTAATTATTCTTGATGAAACGCCGGTATGAGGCTGGTTTGGAAATATGGCAATTTTCTAATGAAAAATATAGTAAATTATCCTCGAATAGATTTCCTTAGAATTATTCAGATCTGTAATCAGTTTCAAACGACACTCAATATATTACATAAAATAAATAAAATGATAGATTTAAATGTACAAAGACGTGTTTATAAAAATCTACCACTATTTTTAAACAAAAGATTTCTTTATAAATTTTCTTCTTATAGCATTCTTTGTCTTCCGTAGCTCTTTACTGAGTCTTTAATTTAGAGCTTGGATGCTTATGGCCAGGCTGAAAAAAGAAAATTGGACTTCATGCTACTAATTGATCCTGTTGAATGCGGATCTTCAGCATTTTTTTAATCGATATAAAATGCTTCGAAACGAAAATTAAAAAAAAATTGTAGACAGTTTTGTTTTTAAATTTGCGATCAAAGTTCGCCTCTCAGAAAACGCGGGAAAAACGATCCATTTTGGCACGAAACCGGTCTGACGTCATAGTTTCCTGGCAAGGTAGACACACGCTTCCTTCCAGTTCGCTCTTTATAGAGATTATCTTTTTTTCTATATTTTCTGACTATCGCATCAGATAAAACAATGTCGGCAAGATACAAGTATTGTATTGTTCCTAAATGTAGTAATACAACTCTAACGGCACCCGATAAATTATTTAAAATGTGCAAAGAATTATGTTACTCGCAAAAAATGGTGTAAAGCGATGATAATCCGCAATTATCAGCAAGCAGCATTCGCCATTTCTGTGGAGATAATTTTGATGTGAGTTATTAATCTATATTATATCTATTAAAATTGTATATCATGAAGCACAATAAATTCAGAATTCGAAATCTTTTTTGTTTTTAAAAGAAGTAGAAGGTGAGGTTAGCAGCCAAAAAAAAAGATATTTTAAAGCAAATAGTTAAATTTAATTATTTTTTTACCGTATGATTACATGGAATTTATTTTTTTACCCTTTGAAGGCCATGGCCCCTCAAAGATCCCACCTTCTTTAAGATTCTTTTTTTAAAAAAAAAACTTTCTCTTGGTATTTTATTGCATAAATTTTTTCAATGGATATTCGAATGTTTCTTATATTTTTTAAAAAATTACAGTACTATTGAAAATTAATAAGAATGTCTTAAAAATGAATTTAAATTCACGACTTTTTTGATATTGAAATTCGTTTAAATTCGTAGTTCAACAAAATAATCCGCAGAATTCATTTTTGATGCAAAATAAATCCTTTATATTCAATGAATGTATTAAAATCAAAATTTTTCTTCAAAAAGTTAGTTAAAGAAGTTCAGTGAAACCTCTTCGAACGGCCACCCCTGCATAGCGGCTACCCCTTTTAACGGCCAATTTTTCGTGGCACGGAGTTTTCGGCCTATAGACCTAATGTTAAAATAACCCCTAGCAACGGGCACCCAACCCCTCTGAACGGCCGCCGGGTGGGTTCGACCATCCCATTTGACAAACGTATAGGTTAAAGATTTACTTTTTAAACTGAAAAACGAACTTGAAAAAATGTTTTTTTTTTTCCGAGAAGGGTAAAAACTTAAAACAGTCACAAATTGTATCCTTTTTTCAAAAAATGTAAAAAATTATTAAATAAAGTACTATTTTATTTTAGATAAGTCTCAAACTTCATTTTAAATAAGAAATATGTATCAAACTTGTTTATATTATGTATTATAGCAATTATCTTGTAATTGTAAAGAAAACCCTTCAGAGCGGCCACCCCCTTTGAGCGGCCAATTTTTCTCGGAACGGAGGGGTGGCCGCTCAGAGAGGTTTCACTATATAAGGTAAGGTTTGGAGGAAAAAAGAAATAGATATTTTAAAGCAAATAGGTAAATTTAATTTGTTTTTTCCCTCTATTATCCCCCTTTTTTGATTATATGGAATTTACATTTCAGGAAACCATTGATACCCCATAACAATATCAGGAAGTACTGTAAAGAAGAGCATTCAATTTCATATTTGTTCTGTTTTTGATATAAGTATAAGATGAGGTTAAAAGCAGAAGTATCTGTATGTGAGCTCGTATTGAAAGATTACGTGGTAGCCACGTGTAGTTTTAAGATTCTAATGTTGATTAAGGTTTATACGAGGGCAATTCGGAAACTAACTGCCGCTTGGGCGTGGCGCTGGAAGTACGGTTCGGAGCGCCCTCAATCGAATGCACAAGCAATCTGTGATTCAGTAAGCTTCCAGTCGGCGAGTGAGAGTGTCGTAGAGCCAAGCGTTAGCTAGTTATAACGTGACAAAATGTGTGCTGCCATAGAAAATCCCGCGAAATGTGAGGTGCGAGAAGTGATAAGATTTCTTTGGGCCAAAAAACTGTCAGCAGCGGGTATCCATCGTGAATTGTGTGCCGTATACAGGCCAAACATTATGAGTGAAGGTGTAGTGCGTCAATGGGTACATTTTTTCAAGGACGGAAGAACAAATATCCCTGACGAATCACGGAGTGGAAGGCCGTCTGTAGTGAGTGCTGATCTCATCAAAGAAATCGATGAAAAATTCGTTTGCTCCGTAATTTCACAATCTCCCAACTTTCAGAACACCTTCCAAACATTTCTCGGACAGTTTTGTATGAGACGGTAACGGGAAAATTAGGCTACCAGAAGTTCTGTGCTGATGGGTACCAAACATGCTCACAGAGATCCAAAAACCAGTCGAATGGGCGCTGCCTTAGAATTTTTTTCCCGGTACCACACAGATGGGGAGGACTTTTTGAACAGAATATTGACTGGTGACGCGCACGCGCGCGCGAAACTTGGGTAGCGCATGTCAATGCGGAGACAAAACAACAGTCTATGGCATGGGGTCATACCGGTTCTCCAATCCGGCTGAGGAAAGCACGTCAAACTTTGTCAGCGAGGAAGCTGATGGTTACCGTCTTTTAGGATGCTCAAGGAATCTTGCTTATTGAATTCATGACACGTGGAACAACAATCAATTCTGAAGTTTACTGTCGCACGTTGAAGAAACTGAAAAGAGCCATCCAGAACAAACGTTGCGGCCTACTGAGTTCTGGGGTTGTGCTTCTGCACGATAAAGCGCGCCCTCACACTGCAATAAGAACAGGAGAGGTTTTGCGCAAATTCAAATGGGATGTGTTTCAACATCCTCGCTACAACCCGGACTTGGCTCCCTCTGATTTTCATCTGTTCACTGCAATGAAGAAGTGGCTTGGGTGACAGCATTTCGCTGACGATGAGGAACTTAAAAACGCAGTGACACATTGGTTAAAATCGCAGGAGGCCGCTTTTTATGCAGAAGAATTGGTAAAATGGTACGACAAGTGCTTGAATAATGGGGGAGACTATGTCGAAAAATAGAGGAGAGTTGTACCTTTGATATGTAAATAATTTTTCCCCTCTGTGCTGGTTTGCTTTTTACAGCCATTCGGAGGTTGCTTTCCGAATTGTCCTCGCAAATAGATTTAATATTGTTTCTATTTTGGCACCGATTTTAAAAGGAAAATTATTTTATACTTTTCAAACCACTATTTTGTTCATTTTTTCACATGAAAAGTTAAGCTCGGACATATACATAGCTGGTAAACATAGCTGGTCTTTCGCGGTTTCTTGCTTTTCTTTATTTATGCTGATTCATCCACACGGGGATAGTGATGATTTAATAGCATTACAAGAATTAATTTATTTCTTCATTTTCAGTGGATTTTTTATGGGAGTTTAAAGATTTCCTTTCTTTTTTTTATGCCGAATTCGATTAACATTAAAAAGAAGTTAAGCTAGAATTAATTTTGTTTCATCGGTTCTGTTTTTTATTCCTTTTTTTATTTTTTAAGCACTTTGTCTATCTACGAATTAGTATACACACCATGGGATACTGTTTGGATTCTGAGTTATGACAGGGTTTTTTAGCGAAGTTGAGCATTTTATTTCATTTTCTGTTTTATGTTGTTTCATTGAGGAGGATTATAAGACAAAAAAAGGAGAAATTTTACTGTTGTTCTTTTATTCCCCGTATCTCAGCCATCATAAAATCGGAATTTTTCTTGAAATACATTGCCATCATTGTAGAATCAATCCTTGGCAAATTATCCGATTTACCTTGTATAAAACCAATATCCATTGTGAAATTGAACGTTGAATAGTAGAAAAGACCAAAACTTCACTATTAAAATGTTAGCTGGTACAAACGCCTTGATTCAAAGCAGGTCACAAAAGTAGCGAAAGAGAAGTATGCGAAGAAAGGAAACTTTGACGTCAAAATCTACTCGGCCAATAAGAGTGCGTTTCGGATTGCATCATGATTCTTGTTCTTTCAGTGCATCTTTCGCTCTCAACATTTAAATAAATAAATTTTTATGTAAAATTTCACTTACATATTTGAAATTAGAATGATTTTTTCCTACAAATGCGGATGACTTTCACGTGTTTTTAAAAAATGCTGAAGTTCCCCATTACGAAAATGTGGGATTGTCAATATTCGAGGCTAAACCTACTGCGATCGGATTATTATTAGTGTCCTATATGGTATTATATACCTACCACAGAGAATTGGTAACCCGTGATTTTGATCCCCGTGTAATTTTAAAACTGATGTCATTTGGAATAATTTAGCTTTCCATGAAATTTTTTTAATCTTATATTTTGATAGATTATTTGGGGAAATATTTGAAATATTTTCCAACAAACTATTAATATGCTTAATTTAAATTATAGATCATTCATATTTTTGCTGATTTATTTAACATGGAATTTCAATAATTGGAAAATGACGGAGAACAATCTAAAAATTAAATTTATTAAAAGACTCGAATAAAAAAACTATGCCTAAAAAATAAACACAGCAAAATATAAAAGAAAAAGGTTTGAGTTCAAATTAGCGAATTAGATATTTTTTATTTATTTATTTCGTTTAAGTAAGTAGTTGTAATAAAAAATTAGTTTTCAGCGTTTTGAATACAACCGTTGGACAACAAAACCTGAAACAATGGAGTAAAAACTACATATAAAGTGATCAGAGCATTTTTTAAAAGATTTTATTTTGCTTTGTTTGTTTGAATACTTCGTTGCGTAAAATAAAACAAATACGATTGATGCCCTGTTATGACCTATTTAATTAAAGAAGCCAATTCAGAAACAATTTTTTTTATTTCTTTAACCTCAAATTAGGAAAAATAATTAAACAAATTCGTATTCTAGACGATATTTTATCATTATTTTAATACTGAATTCCAGGGTCCAAACAAAATTTCGAATTATTATCGTTTTAAAAAGCCAAGTTCAACAGAATTATTATAATTCTGAAGATATAATTTCTTTATCAAAACAAGCAGATTAAACAAAATGTTCAGTGAAGCTTATTTTGAGTCAATAATTTTTCCAACATGTCACCAAATCGTTAGGAAAATTCCATAGCGTGCAGCAGCGAACGAACTGAAAGTACAAATAGAGAATACTTCAAACAGTATTAAATTAATTACCGCTTGGAAACAGTGTGTCCAACAATTACCACAACGAGCAATTATTGCGTACGCAAACAAAACTTTAAGCTTCTTTCTGTATTGTGTTCCAATTTTTCCTAACGTTGTTTACAACTTATAGCCATTTGTAATCGAATTTGTAGTGTCACTGATAGCGTTACTTCAGGTATTACTGTATAACTCACTAACAGTATCATGGACTTATTTTGCAATTGCAATACAAGTCTTAAACATTGTTCCGTAATTGCATTATTTATAAATTTCCATTGCTTCCAACTGCGATCTCTTCATGCATGCTGCATTAATTGCTTTTTAATATTTTTTCAAAACATTTTTCTCTTCAGGTCAATTTACTCAAATGGTTTGAAAAAGCAGCAAGGAATTTGGAGTCGGGAAGGCAAGATCGCGCTTTTGTTGTCGCGAACTGTAAGCCAGGCGGTAATGTTATTGGCGAGTTCCAAGATAATATTTTCCCACCGGTCAACGATATGGATATTTTAAACGAAATTTGATGTGTGATATCCCTTTTTTAAACATAACATAACATAGATTGTGATACCATTCCGTTAGATATGCCTCAATGGTCACCAAGCTTGAATGTTGGCGATATTTCATTAGCGCCATCATTCATCCCTAGGATTTGGAATTAAGAATTACTGCTAAGATTTGGTGGGTTTTCGTTTGGGCTCTGCTAATGGAACTGTATCTAGATTATTTATTGCCTAGAAACACAATTAGTTTAGAGGCAGAATGACTGGTGACGATACATTGTCTTTTCTGAATACTTTATTTAAAAATTAAAAATGCATAGCCATTGATATACGAATCAAAAATTGTGATTAAAAGTTTTGTTCATTGCAAGTTTTATCAGATATTCAAGGTCTATTTCATTTTCATAAGAATATAAAAGCTTTTATGCACACTATATACCTTTCGGCATGTAAATAGTTTATTATGTATAAATTCGATATAAATAATGAAAGCTTCCATTAGCTGCATAGAAATAAAATTTTGCAATACTATGATGAAAGAAATTTAAATTTATTTATCAGTACCATGGTTATTAATTGCATTTTTCTATCAAAATGAAACATTTTTAGTATTATAAAAATTTTCATCTTATAAGCCTTTATAAAATCGGCAGGCGTTTGGAATATTTAATACATATAAACTTATAGTAATTTTATATGACACTGCTACTTTTCTCTACTTTTATTGCCATTATTTTTAACATTTATCCTTTCATTTATATATTTCATTCATAACTTTCTTTACGGAAGGAAGAAAAAAATGTCAACCATGTTTTTGAATGCTCCCACTTGGGTTAAATATGTGGAAACACTTTTAGTCAGAAACTCCTTGAATAGCAATTAGCACATTAATTTTTTAAAAATCGCAACGATTACTTATTCGCCATTTCTGTATGATATTGTCAAAAACAAATGCTGTCATTTTTAAGACTTTCCTGGAAACCGAAAGAAAAAAAATATTTGTCCAGATTTTGAAATTTTTGTTATATCACATGAAAACTCTATAACAAAACTGAAGTTCAGCTTAAATAGTAGGAATCTACTCCTTTCCCTAACTTTCCTTATTATTTTGTTATGTAATCTAACAAATATGACTTATAATAACTGGATTTCAGTTACGTATTACTGTTTCTTATCCTATTCTAGTTTGTTCAAGTTTGTTGATTTAGGTACAAGGAAAGGTAAAAGAAATGTATAAATGTGGCCAACGGTGATCTTTTAATCCTACTGAATATCTCTGGTGTGAGTTTAAGAAATGACATTAGTTTCAAACGGTGTTTATTATCCCATATCAATTTTTATTCAAATTTTGTCAGTTAAGTACGAAAGATGAAAAGGTATTTAAAACATAGCTTTACTGTAATTGAAAGAAGTTCAGTTTTTCTAAGGATGTTCCTTAAACCTAAGTAGGTACAATTTTTATTCTCACTTATGAGTTGTGCTCTGGCGTCTTGTCACTTGCCTTGCGCCCGATCAGATGGTAAAACCGGCGGAGAAATACATTTCGGTGTTGCACTCTATGAATAGTTAGTTACAAATTCTCTTCTTGACTGCGGTATGGTATCAACTTTGATCGCCCAATTATGAGGAATTCCAACTTCAGACCAAATCTTCAACAAATACAGAATAAGTCTTTAGCCAGGTTTCAGGCGGATATTTTTACTGATGGTAGATGTCATATCTTACAGTGCGATTGTCCATGATAGCCTGGAAACTGCTCAAGGCCATATAAGAGCTGGTGCATCAATACTATCCATAGCGAATCACATGGTGGGTGAGTATCTAAATTAAAAACATTTCAGTCGAAGCAGGTGTTTTTTAAATTTATAAATGGCGCACTAACATGGTATGCAGCCCTCTAAAAGTATATCTTATGCGTTACTTTGAAACTATAGTCAAAGTTTTCCGGTTCCCCTCTATCATATGTTTGTCTACCGTTCCTTTACAAAAAATGCTCCTATTCGCTGATAAATCATCGATGAACAATATATTTTAGGTTTTCAGATCTGTAATTGTGTTGACTACTCCGTCGGGTTTTTCCTGTTTGGTGTATATATGCGCGATAACATGAATTCACAATAAGCTGGATGCATGGATTTTATTATGGAGTTCTTACGCAAACTTATAGTATCGTTTTCAACTTTTCCAACTTCAGAGTCTGTCAGAAAAAAAGCCCAAAATGCAAACTCGACTCTCTTCAGTAAGAGAACCGAAACTAAACACTAAACACGTCATATTTTGTGGGTGCACGAAGTAGAGAGGACATTCCCTCTCCTTTATTCTGCGCCATGGTTTGAAAGCAGCATTCCACCGTAGTTTGTTTCTAGATATAGAGCTCATGTTCTTATTCACACATTGAAACACGAGGCAATTTTTAAATAAGGCCAACATTGTGAATAATGATTCAAATTTGCACATCAGAGAGTATAAATATGCTAACAGACTTCCGACATTATTGGCATGATACAACACCATTTGCATCACTTCGACAGTTTATACTTCGTAGTGGAGTTAAAATAAATAAAGAAAATCAGGTTACCGCCGACAGTGAGGAAATACGTTCCAGTCATCCCGATTCTTAACAGCAAGAAATATAAGCTACGGATATTTATCGCCAGATATATAGGCAATGTACGCTTACAAAGCAATGCGTGAAATTAAAGTGAAAATGAACATGGTTATTTCGGAGATGTAGGAATGGAGTTATAATCGGCCATCTGTAATCACTGACAATTTAGTATAGCTAAATGACGTAAATTCACGATAACCAGAGATGAGCAAGTTCGAAGCTCTTATCGGAATTTTCTATAAATTTGTGAATATCGGCAGTTTTGTTTAAAAAGTTGCGTCTGGGGACTTGCAATACATGATACTGTGCTGTCGATGGATTCAGAACTTCTCAAGTGAAGAAAGAAAAGAGAAGACTGGCCAAGTGCTGTCATTTTTGTCTCTTTTTCAAGCGAGGAAAGAGATGATTTTTTTTCAGAATAGTATCGTCATGAGACGAGACATAGGGCAACACTTCTGCTGCCATCGAAGACCTTCTAGCGGCAGCCGTTTGAATAATGATGAAGAGAAGATGTGAAAACGACTGCGAATAATTGCTATTTTCAGCAGAGTTCTATGAGGAAGGTATCCAAAAGTCGTTATTCGTTACGATAAATATTTGAACCATTTGGGGAATTACGTAGAAAAATGGGGAAATTGGCCATGATATCAGAACATAAGAGATTTATTGAATTTGTTCAATATTTTCTTTTTCTGAATTTCGAAACGGATCTGATCAGAAAACAAACATCGTATTACACGCATTGAAAGAATTAGTATTACGATGCCAAATTCAAGATCGAAAATTTTTTTAAAACTATATTTTTCACCCTTTAACTTTAGTAACTGAGGCAGGTTGCAGGTAGGTTATTTTCTACTAATAATTAATCATTAAATATAAAAGTAATAATTTTGTGTTGTATACACCTCATTTCACATATTTTTTGAATTTATAGAGACATGTCTTACAAATTATTATTTGTAACTTTTAAGAAATTATAGTCTGTGAAAGAAAAGCATACAAAATTTCATTAAAATCTGATTATTAGCTTTTATATATAGTCTTTCTAGCTTGAGCACATAATCACTTTCTATTAAGATGTTTACAATTAGGCAAGATTGAGTTTGAGCTCAAGTAGCGTCTAAAATGGCCAAAATATGTCTGTGCAAATCCACTACTCGCAGCTTGCTTACAATATAAATGCATCTATTTATGCGTGTAAGGACATGTGGTATTATTAGTTTAAGCATTATACTACCAATGAAGGTAACTCATATTGAAAACATGCTCAATTTTATTTCTAATGCTGAGATTTTTTAAAAGAATTATTCCAAAACTTGCTCAAATTATTTTAACGAAAGTGTGAAAATTGTTGATTTTACATTGCCTGAATTTTGTAAAACAATAAGAAAATTAATTTACATACAGAAATTTTTTTGAAATATGTGTAAAGCAAGATAAAACTTCATTCAAAAAATAGTGATAAATTGTACTCTTTCAGTCAGTTACTTTTTTATATTTCATTTTTTATTCTAATTTAAAACAAATTCATTTAAAAATTGTAGTAGTTAAGATATATCACTGGCAAATTTTATTTTTTATTACATGTCAAAGGTAAGAGGAATAAACTTCATTTTTGTTCTTCAATTCTTCTACAATTTTCTTTTTTCCTCGTTATAATAAAATTTCTAAACAATTACTATTAATTTAGATTTGAATTCAAATAACCAAAGAAGGCACATTATTTATTTACAGTTAAAGTGTCCAAGACAAACATATACTCAGCTCTTTCAAGTTATATAACTCTATATAGATACTACTACCAAGATCTTCCATTTCAAAGTTCACCATTCAAGGGAGATATTTGACTTTAGCTATACGTCAAATAATGAAATAATAACTCAAATAATATTTCTCTTATGTTTATATAATTAGCGCAGCCTAATTGTCTACAATTAAGTACATTTAACTATATGACTTGAAATTCAAAATTAAGAGCAACTTTATAAAACAATTTCAGAAACACAGCAAGTAGCATTTCTCTAAGCATAGAGCAATACAATCAATTACTTGGTAACGAATACTTTGTAATGTTATGCAATATTGATTACTCTGAAAATAAGTACAACGTACAATAATTCTGGCTTGATTAGATTTTCTTTTTTATCCCTAATATTTGTTTGTCACATATGTCAGTTTATGTCAGATTTTAAATATTTTTCATAAATTTAATTAAATTCTATTTAATTTTAGAATTCTAAAATAATGTCATACCGCATTTAAGCGTTTAATACATTTAACCATGATTTTTTCCAAGGATATTATTCTTTGTTATGAAATATAATATTTAAGGGTTTGTACTTGGGTAATTAGAAATATACTATTTATTTTTTGAATGCACGCTTTTCATAAAACTATTTCCGAGACAAACTCATTTCCAATAACTTTCGCTTTTAATTTCTAGTATTACGCGCTTTAACTGGCACGTTGTCTAACGCTCCGTACTGAATTACGTGCTCTTTTCCTCTTAAAACAAAAAGTGCAATAAAATCTTTAAATGAAATCGTTTATATAGCGTCAATCAACGTAACAACGCGTTAGTATCTAACAGCATGCTATCCAACTCTAGGCGTCAGACCCTCTTTACTTTCTGCATTATGCGCAATGGATTCCAAATTACATAGGTGTCGTTTTGAAGAATAGCACATTAGTATGGTGTCACTTGGCATGAAATACATGTGACATTATGACATGACAAAATTTACTGCACTGTAAACAGTCAATTTCTAATGACTCACATTTTCATAAAGTTCTTTGGAGCGACATACATATCAGTACATCAACATCTGTTCGAAAACCTCATAAAATCGCTGTAAAACATTTGTTCTGTATTAAGTCAAATTAATTAGTTGGAAAGCCTATAGATTGCTTGATATAAACTTCTGTAGAAAATCTCACCAATTCTTCAGTTTATTTGAAATTAAAAAAACACAGCATAAATTTACATACGGTATATTGTTGGATAATCAGTGCGTTTGTATTACAATAAACGAGGAAAAGAAAAGAAAAGTTGACAATTACCGATTCAAGACATTGAGGGGAAATAGTACTAGTGAACATCAGTTGAGTTGTTTTTAAAATCTTTATTAGAGGAAGATTATAAAATCATTTTTTTTCTGTGAAAAGAAATTCCTTCTCGACTTATTATTTCAAAGAGCTCCACGAAAAAATATCTTGTTAATAATAATTTATACAAAATATTTACAAATTTGAGAAAGAACACAGACTAATCCCACTCAAACGATATAAAATATATAATTAACAAAATATAAAAATAAGGCTTGACAATTAAAAAATAGCAGATAATTTCTATCACAAAGAGACTTGAAACAAGTATGTGTTCTATAAATACAGACAGACAGTTCTCTTATTTATTTTATTTTTAGAATACATAATTGTTTTTTTAAATCTTGTGAGCACACAGTTAACTAAATCAATTTCAGAAACCTTGTGTGAAAAAGTGCATGATGATGGAATATTTTTCTCGCAAAATTTATAAACAAGAATCAATTATTATTCTACCTACTTTGATATTTTGCGTAAAAAAATACAGTATGAAAATTTCAGCAACATTTTGTCGATGATCATGTACCCTGTTTTGTTTATTTTAGGTACGCATAGAACTTCCAGTCAGAAACCACTTCCGGTTTCCCACTAGACGGAGCATTAACTGGAAATTGTTCTTTTCAAAATCGATTTACAATCTCAAATAAAACGAATCAAAACTCGACCGTGTTGCCAAGAAAAGGTTAAAGAGAAAAGGTCTTGAATGATAAAAGTTACAAAAGCATTTTTTCGTTGTGAGAAATTTTGCAATTCTGTTTCTTGAATACAGAGACAAGTTAACTAACTAATTAATGATCAAAAGAAATTGTCGGAAACAAACCATTCTAGAAACTAAAAGAATTGAGATGGGCATTTTTTAGTTCTAGACTTGAAAATAAATAATACTGACAAGAATTAAATACATTTAGTAGCATTATATTGAAACGCTGTTTATGTTTTTGTTTATACATAAAGAAAATCCTTTCAGCATTTTTTCTTTTCGCATAATTCTTTTAGTTTAGATATTCGGTTTATAGAAAATAGAAGAGACAGAAGCTTAATGAGGGCGCCATTTTCGTTTTTCTTAACCGAATCAATTCTGTAATAGTTTTGTCCATTTTGGGATGGCAATTTTCTTTGTTTATTTTAAGCGGGTATTATGAAAAGAATTTAGGAATGAATAAGGGATGTTAGCCTTTGCAGCTAGAAAATCACCAAAACCCATATTAAGCATTCAATTCATTCTAATTTATAATGTCAGCTGAACGAGAATTCTTTTGGAAGATATTTATTGCAGAAAAATAAATAAAGTAATAAGTTTGATTTCTCTACTTCGAGAATACAGATATGTAAGAAGCAGATTCTCTAGAAGGTAGCTTTAGCAATTCAAAATAAATAATCACTTGCTTTCTATTAATTATTGCAATAATTGTTTTGGATGTTGGAATGCAAATAAGTGTTCGGGATGTCACTTTTATAACTCTCAAAATGAAACTATAGCAACTAATACTGAGAAAATTACCTTAAGAGTGTAAAAATGCGGTGGTTTCGATATGAACTAATTGAGCTTGTCGAATATAGCTATACTCGTATTACAACTACAGGTTGGCAAAGTAAAATAACATAATTTAAAGTTTTTGTAGTTATTTTGATGAATCTAAATAGCAGTCAAAGAAATTTTAAGTTTGTGGCAATTTTTTTAAGCATTAAACTAGAAACGAAGCAATTTTCATATATTATAGCCTGCTTTAATTTTAAAAAATTGGGATCTTCTACATTTCTATATATTTTTCTAAGCTTTAGGTACATTTTGAAAATGGAATATGTGTACTGGTTCTATAATATTACAGAAAAGTCCGAACATTCTTCTTCCGACTGGCGTTCGCTCTAATGTTAAAATATGAGTTTGTAATTTAACATTTGTTTGCAAGAGAATTAAGTGCAGGATAATATTTCTTAAATGGTTTTTTTCAAAACGTATTATCACTTTCAGAAATCAAAATCTAAAGCAATTTATATGAAACAGGAAGGGTTTTTTAATGATTAAAACAACCATGAAACTGACTATTAAGTTAATGTCGCATCCAAAAGTAAGTTCGTCCAAAATTCATCTATTATGTCTTCAAAGCGGATTTTTTATTAGAACCAAATACGTGTCATATGTTTCCTTCTTTGAAGGAATGTTTATGCATTTAAAATTAAGAAT